>BDMB01000004.1:7658557-7756833 GCA_016859785.1 Macrotyloma uniflorum
TATATATATATATTATTTTCGTACCTTGACAGCTTTGGGTGGTTGAGGGGCAGAAGCAGCTTCGTTTCGAGGGTTGGCCAACTCCATCGACGGCTCTGATGGTCTCTTTGAACCACTTGTTTGTGGAGAAACTAACTCTATGTTAGCCTATCAAAATCAAATATAAATATATAAAACCTATTAATATAGTGTTATTATTTACTTACAACGATTAATATTGACCAAACTTATCGCCATCAGGCTATGTATGCAGCAAGGAGTAATAACAGAAAGAGAGTGTATCTAATATAAATCGACAGCGAGATATCAATAATGATTACACCTTGGACTTGGATGATGATGGCTCTACGTGCATAGGCTTAGATGGGAAAATGTTGAGAGTCGGAGGCCTCATTCCTGATGATGAGTTCTCTGCAGAGAAGCATACATGCACGAAATTCAGCAACATCAATTATGTGTAAATATATCTAAGCAAGTTAATATGTATTATAAGAGAGAAGGTGAGAGAAATGAAAGACAGAAAGAGAGTCTGCTTTTTGAAGGGACAGAATGTTTAAGAGACGACCCAAATGTGAAAATAAGAGAGGTCACAAAAGGCAAGAGGTGTGAGGGGAAGATATTGGTATGGGAATTATCATGCATTTGTAGCTCCCATTCCAAACTGAAAAAAGGAGGAAAGTAAAGAAAGCAAAGAAAGTAAAGGCAGAAGGAACCCCCATACCCTACTCGTTTTCCTTTTCAGTACAAGTGGTGTTTTTGTTTGAAGGAGATCATGACACCCGGTTTGTTACATGTCATGGTCTCATACCTCCAAGGAATAAAACAAGAAAACAATTAAACAAAAAATAAATGTAGAGAGAGAAAGAGAGGAGCAATTTTCGTTATTTTTTTTTTTGGAAGTGGAAATGTCTACTCCATTTTCTGCCCCTCTCTTCTCTGCAAGGATCTGGTCAAAGGAGGTACGAAGCTGCAGATAGGAATCAGCCAAACATGCTTTTGGTGTGACCCAACAAGGAGAATCTCACAAACGAACGAAAAGTGAGAGGGAAGAACTCCCTCTTTTTGAATTTGGAGAAGGTTAGAAGCAAAAAACAAACAAAGAAATTTCCATGTGTGTGCGCGTGTGAGAAAGAGAATTTACGAGAAAGCTCACGTCTTTGGTCCTGAACAGTGGACGGGTCAGCTTGTCCATCAAGGTAGAGGAAAAAGGCTTGATCCAATTCACCCAAGTCATAAGCTCCGGAATCCTTGCTTCTGCTGACTTAAACACACACGTTGAATCATAAAAGAAACAAAAAAAAAACGCAAAATAACGTAAGACAAACAAAAACTCACAGGTAGTTTCCGGGGATAGAGGAAGATGAAGAAGAGGATTGCATCATTCCAAAAGAAATTTGATGGTCATGAATTTGATGATGTTGTTGTAACAGATGATGATGAGGAGGAGGAGGATGAGGGTGACGGTGTTGAGGTGGTGGGAGTGGTTCCAATTGAGTAGTTGCTGTTGGGTTGGTGGCCTTGGAAGCCATGACAAGAGAAGAACCGAAAAGGGTTGTTGATGTTGTTGGTGTTGTTGTTTATGTTGTCTCTTGCTCTTGTCCTCTCTTAAAGTAGCTCTCAAAAACCCCATCAATGGCGAAACCGCCTTCTTTGTCTTCCACTTGAGATCATTTCCTTCTTCCCCGGTAAAAGAGGGAGGCAGTTTTAGTCTAATAGCTCGTAGCGAGTCACAGGAGAGAGAGAGAATGGAATTGAATGCAAAGTTACAAAGAAACAAAAGACAACACTCTTTTATTACACTACTTTCTCTCTCTTTGAACTAGATGATGACTTTCTGCAAACCAAAATCTTTTTTACAGATAAAAGGGGTCGTCTCAGGACATCACCTCACCCACTTCAAGTTCAACCCTCTCTCCTCTCTCTCTGGAAGAAACACAGAAGAGGTTGCAACAAATCCTGTCTTAGGTTGTGTTTGTTTTTGGGAGAGAGGAAACCAATTTTGAATTGAAAGATGGAATGGTAAAACCACCTTAAAATTAAAAGCTTCCGTGCAAAGCCTACTTATTGTATAATGTGAAATGACCAAAAAGTCTTCTCTCAACTTTTACTATTCACATTCATGCAAACGCTTACACGTCGATCTCTCAGGCGGCTCTCTCCCTTTAACATATTTAGCACACCATCAATTTTTATTTACACATTCTTTTTTTTTTTATAATACTAATAATTAAAAAATATTAAAACACATGAATACTAATTAAATATCATTTATTGTTTATTAAATATTTATACTGTTTTTTTTTTATCATTTACTTTCTTATTTGGTGACACTTGTTTTCAGACATTAATTTACTTCTTTCTTTTTCTCTCTCTATATATATATTTATATATCCAATTTTTTAAATTAAGGTTTAATTATTTAGTTTGTCCAATAATTTATAATCCTTATATTTCAATTTTACAGATTAGTACTTACACGTGCTCTTTTAATTTGTTTTGATCCATATCCACATACAAGTATATTCTAATCTACTTATAACTTTAACCTATTATTAGAAAATAAATAGAAAAAAATTAAAATGAGTAATATATATTTATTAATGAGTAATAGAGGTAGTAGAAAGAACATTAATGTTCAAACCTTTAATAATTAGTACAAAGACTTTACTTTTTGTATTCTTCTTCTCTATCTTTCATTTTATTTTGTCTTATACAAATCCAATTTTGGAAAAAAATAATAATTATGATGGATATTTAATATAACTAATATTTTATATAAATATTTTTCTTTCATAATTTGAAATCTCTTGTCCACCTGGAGATGTAATTAATATTCACCTTAATGATTTTCAAGGATATATAATAAAAAATATTTTCAGATGTCTTCTTAATTATAATCAAGTGGTTGATAGTGATATTCCTCAATTTTGAAAATGATTTTATGAGAGATTGGATCTAGTAAATGGTTTTCAAGGTTGAAGAATTTATGCAATGAATAGTTACAGTCATACGAAGCTAGCTTTCAGACGTAAGTTATCTCAATGGAAGGTTGAAAAATTCTCTATATAATCTATTTTAAAGTTGTTCTCAACATAGACAAAATTGACTTTGAAAAAATATTAAATTTTCAAAAAAAGATTTAGACTTAATACTCACAAAAAACACATTCAAATCACAAGAAAAAAACCATTCAATTTTGTATATCTCTACACCCAAAGGTGGCGTCTAATTAAAGCCAACTATGTAACCCTAAAAGGTGTTACAAGCAAAAATGAATAAATAAAAAAATAAAAGAAATACTACATAAAATAAAATAAAATCTTGACAAAATTCATTTAAAATTTGCTAAGATTCAAAGGCAGCTGTCAAGGTGATAATTATTTATGTGTACAAAAGTCATCTCCAATGCTATCTATTATAACAATTATTCAAGCAAAAAATTGTTGGTAATTAAGTATTTCTTAAAGATTGACGAAAAATTATATATATATATATATATATATATAACATTTTAAATTAAGGTTTCAATTAAAAATGCACGCAAATTGAGATGTTAATTATTTAAGGAAAAACATTGACTTTGGGAATCATTTTGTTATGTGAAGGCCATCAAGTTGCATAGAGGCAAATCAATCATTTGTTTTTATTTTTATATGTTTTTTTCTGAATTATTCTTTGAATGATGATTTTATTTTTTCATTTATCAATATTACTAAAAAAAAAAATGCATACCCCACCAAAGTCAACACCCCTTGAAATTCTTATGATGGCACTAAACTTGTTTGGCCCAAACATATTTTTGTCATGACTTCAAACATTCTTAAACCTTGTTGAAAATGCTGAAGAGAGGACTCACGAACGTGTCCCACGTATTATTAAATTTGTCTATGTTTGATTAGTAAGAGTTGCCATTATCAATTGCTATGAACTTCAGAAGGTGAACAATGGCTTTCTGAGGGACACGTGCATTGACCCACAAAACTCAATAAGGTGTTCAAACTGGGACACACAGATTTTTAAGTCTGCTAGATAGTACACTATTTCTTTACTGTTGTCAACAACATCTCACAGAAACTATATATATATATATATATATAGTGCATGTCTTAATAACAGGATAATAAAATAAATAATAATAAGATAATACATGTCAGAATAAATTTATATCAGGTAAATTTTAAGAGATATATATGAACAAATGGATGGAAGAATAAATGGTATTAAGTTAGATGTATTGGAAGTGTAGTATAATTGTGTGATATTAATATGGTAGATAATTTTGAAGACAAAAATTGAATTATTTTATTTATATTAATTTTTGTGTCTAAAATTTATATGATCTTATTCTTATTTTTTTAAAATATGAGATAAAATATTTTTTTAATATTTTAAAATAAATAATATATTTTATGAGATTTTTATGTTATTTTTAGTTTTATAAAATTTAAATATAATATATTTAAATAATTTTTATATAATTTTTTTATATTATTTTCATTTTTATAAAATTTAAATATGTTAATTTAATTTAAATTTTTAATAAATTTAAATCAATATTTATGTTATAAATAAAAATGTGAAGTTAGAATTATATCATATTTATTAGGTTATATATATATATATATATAATTTTGTTAAAATTTAAACTAAAATAATATATTTAAATTTTATAAAAATAAATTTAATATTAAAAAAATATAAAAAATATTTAAATATATTATTTTAAAATAAGTTGAGATAAAAAGGAGTGAATTATATCTAACTTATTTTTACTTAGTAAAAAATTCTACCATTTACATGGACTTAATAAAAATTAGGAAGTTACGTGGATTTACTAATTAAATGTAAGTTTTGTTTTATTTTTTATTTTGTAAAACAAGTACACTTAAATATAATTTTGATCTGTTCATTTTGTTCAGTATGAAATTTTGATCTCTCAGACTTAAAAATAAAGATATTTGGTTTTCCTATTTTAAAAAATTTCAGAATTCTCATTCAATTTTCAATTTTCTATATTTATTTATTTTATTTATTAATTTTAAAATTAGAAATTCAAATATAGTTTAGTCATTATAAACTAAGGTTTTTTTTTATACCTGTAAAAAAAATATTTAGTTTTTATCCACTTAAATTTAAAATTAGTTTTTTAGTCTACATAAAATAAAGAATTTTTATTTAGTCTTTTGTAAAATATTTTTATCTAATTGTTATCATGAAATCAGAAACCATTTTTTTTTTAAGAAATACTACCAGAAATATGTTTTAAGAGTCTAGAAGAAGAAGAAAAAATAAGATATCACTTGTTGATATAGAATAAGAAAGAAATATATAAGTTATTAATAAGTGTAAGATAAAATAGTATAGATTAAAAACAAGATTTCAATTTTTGTGGAGATAAAATCAAAGAAAAATAATTATATAAAGACTAAAATCAAAAGTTATTATTTTTATAGAGATTAAAAATATATTTAAATCTTAATTATATATTTTTATAGGTCTTGAATGAATATATTAAATTTAGAATTTAATTAAGAAAAATAATAAAGTAAATACAAAAATAAAAATGTAACCAAAATTATAGATTTTAAAAAGTAGATAGCCTAATGTTTTTATTTTAAAATAAAGAAACCATAGTTTTTTTAGGCATATACTTTTATTGAAGGCATATACTTTTTTTAACATATTTTTTGTTGCTACAGAAGAAAAGATGTATTTATTGCATTGAAAAGACAAAAAATATTTATTATGTTCAGACTGTGTATTTATGGAGAACCCAGATTTAATGTTACAAAATTTACAAAATGAGGTTTGCTATAATGTTTTGTAGGAAATCGTAAAAAGATAATACTGTAGTAAATAAAATGTTTTTATTAAATATCGCACTTCGATAAATTAAATATAGAATTGAATGTGTATTAAAAACATTTTTATAAAAATTTCTTATGTTTGAATCTTATACTACTATTTATTGCTGCTTCTATAATATCCTTGCAAAATAAAAGGTGATGATGTAATAAAATATTAAACATTAGTTAATATTAAGAAATTAAAAAAATATTAAATAAATTTGAAATGGTTAAATTTGTTTATATTTTTTAAAAAGTTGATTTTTTTTTTTAATAAATGAAAACAAAAAGTAATATTTTTTTATATTAAATTTATTTGATATAAAAATATTAATATAAGAATTATTTTAGAAACTCAAATTATTTTTAATTGAGAAATAATATATATGAATAATTTTAGTTGATGATAAGAGTTAGTCTTGTTGGTGAATATATTTGAAATGTACAAAATCTTATATTATGAAAATTTATGTTTTAAATTAATAATTTTAAGAATTTCTAATGATTTATTTATTTATTATTAGTTTATTTTTTATGTATTTGTATTTGAATTATCATGATTATATTTTTACACAAAACACATAATAGCGGTTGATGTCTAGTTTATTTTTTATTGTAAAAAATATTATGGATAAATATAATAGAGACAAACTATATTTTGGAGTGTAGAAACCAATTTATATATCCGTATATATCTATATATTATGATATGTTACAAGTTATGATATATTTTATGATTTTTAGAAAAGATTTACAATTTTTAAGACTTTAATAATAATTTCAAATCACTCGCAACAAGTTAATTATATTAATAAAGATAAAAATTTGTATTTTTAAAAAAATAATACAAAGTATATTATATTAATAACGACAATTAATGACGAGAGAGTAATTTTAGTACAGATTCAAATTTTTTTATTCGTGTCAAATATTTGAATATTCTTACTGTTTTATAAGTATAGTTTAATTTTAAAAAATATATATAATAATTTAAAAAAAAATAATTATAATATTTTTATTTCACATTTTTTATATTGTTACATCATAATAAATATATAATAATAACTAAAATTTAAATAAAAATAGAAATCTTTCAAAAATCTAACAAGTAAAGTTAAACAGAATAAGTAATATTTAAATTCAATAATATTTATTGTAAAAGCATATTTGAATAATAAATACTGAAAATTTAAAAATCAGACATAAGAGGACCCTACATTAGATTATTAATTAGGATGGGAGGTTTAATTTTGTTTATATGAATTTTGTTATTTTGTAAACTCTACTTAACTAACCTGTGGAAAGAGACAACTATAACTGCTATTAATATTGTTTTTAACAGGAGGTAAAATGGATTAGGTATGAGAAGATCATGTAAATAATAATAATAATAAGAAGAATAAGAAAAAACTACACATAAGTTGGTGATTCAAGTAAAGACTTCACCAACTTCTCCTCCAGAGGTTAAGTTGATATTTCCAATTTGAAAGTGACACCAACACCATCACCATGTTCATCTTCTTCTTTTATTTGAGTTAGGTCAAAACAAAAAGGAAATTGCTAGTCACATCATTTTTAATGAAAATATGCTTTATTTTATGAAATAAACAAAGGCACACTCTTCTTTAAAAGGTTTATTATATATAAAACTAGAGATTACATGGTAAAATAGTGCATGGAAGATGTTACTTGGGAAGATACAAGTCAGAAACAACCTGAAGAAGATGATAAATATTTTATCAGATATCTGTAATATGAAATGTCTCTTCTGCAGTCAAGAAATAGAATCTATCAATCATCTTATGTTTCCTGCAACTTCTCCTCACACATGTTTGAAAATTATGCAGCAATTTGATGGTAGGATTCACTTTTTGCTGCACATTTTTCTGGTTTTCTTACATCTGGACTTGTTGCCTTCATAGGATCAACATTATTTTCAATCATGAAATTGCAGATTTTGAACACGTGTTTGAATTAAATTTCTATTTTGGTCATAGTTAATTGGCAAAGAGAAGTTGTGTTTTTTTTCTTATGAATGATACGTAGAACCTTATAAAAGACTACCTAATATTTATAAATTATGTATATAGGTTTGTATGTAAGATTTTTCATATTAATTGAAAGAATAAAATTATTTAAAATATTAAAAAAAATAATTTCAATATATAATTCAAATAAAACTACACTTCTTTTACATTAATTCTCTAATATATCAATAAAAAAAATCCAAACAAATGAAAATTGGAAAATATGGAACATAAATAATATAATACATCTCTTAGTCTTATTAAATGAATAATAAATTCATTTAAATTATACAAAGTATCCACTTAAATATCTAATTATATTCAAGCCAATTCTATTAATTTTCCAAATAAACATACTAGAATCAGGAAATGTGCTAATTTATTTAATCCGGAAGTTTCATATTTTACTTATAATTTTTTATCAATTATTTTGAATATAAACACTATTTTTTTATTTGATTAATGTTTATTAATTTTTAATATGAATTATCATATAATGTTATATTTGCTGCATTCTTCATTAATCTTATACACTTATTTTTTTAGTTTTTATCAACTTTTCTTTCTTCAATAATTAAAACACACACACACACACATATATATATATATACATATATATATATATATATATATATATATATATATATAGTTTCTGCTAAATTAGGTCACCAACCCAACCCTTGATCACAAAACCATACGGTTTATTTATGCAGTGATACATAGAATCAACCCATAAAAATGTTGTCTTTTTTTTCAGGAAAGCTAGAATTCAAATTAGAATAATATATTTAATAAGTATCGATTTTTCCATGTTTTAAGTTGAAACATACCACAAGGAAAAACTGAATTTTCGGTATTCTTATAATCCCTACTTTAGTTAGGTAGCTTTTCATGTTCTTTGAAAAATATATATTTACATTAATTAATTATTATTATTATATTATATTATATTAGTAGGACTGAAATATTTTTGTACAAGTAAGGGGATAAAAAAAAGTATGTAATGAAAATATAGATCAATATAGTTTCATAAATCTTTACTTCAGTTTTTCAAAAGAAAAATTTAGTATTAATATTTATATAATTTTATTATCATTTTATTCAGTATAGTGATGGTAAAAATGTGTTTTTCTTTGATGAATGAGGTTCAAATTCCACGAGATGAAAATTTATTTTTTACTTTTTAAAATATATTGGATGACTCAGATTCAAATTACATTTAACTAGTAAGTATCTGCTGTATTCTATGGATATTTATTTATAAATATAGGTCAAATATAAAAAAATTAAAATTAAAAAAAGTTAATATTTATTAATGATAAAAAAGTTATAGATGAAGATATAAAATATAGAAAATTGAAAATTTTAATTTTATAAAATTGAAAATTTTAATTTTATAAAATTGAAAAGTTAGTTTAATTAATATGTAGAATCTTACATTTGTTTAATAATTTCATTATACTTTATCGATCAAATTAAAGCAAATAACCAAATTAAAAATTTCTTAGTTTTTTAAAGACTAGAAATTTCCTTAGTTGTCTAACGAAATACTTAAGAATAGATTGTTTAATTTTATGATTATTTTATTTTATTCAGTCCTTTATTAATAAAAAATAAATTAAGTTTTTTATTTTATTCGAAACATAATAACGTGAACTCTTTTATCCAATTAGTTGTAGTATCATTAAAAAATATTGAGGAGTTTAATTTATATAAAATAATAATTTATAATTAATGCATGATAATGATAATTTATAACTAAGCAAACTTTTTAAAGGAAGAATCAAATTCAGTAAAATAAATAAAAAATAACAAATATTTAAGCCAATTTCACCAAAAAAGATAATAAGACATACGTCACTAAATGAAATAAGGAGAATGGGGTAAGTTGTAGAGGTTATCAATCTTAAAAAATGTAAACTTGATGTTTGAAAAGTGCTTTCAAGTGTTTAAATTCTGTAGTCCTCTCTAATCTTTCCATGACATCAACCTTTAGGACTAATTTTAAACAACTAAAAGTAAAAAGTTTTGTTGAAAAAAATTGAAAGATCATCATTATCAATGTGATAAAAGCTTTCTTGCTGAAAAAAAAAACTTTTGATTGGATTAAATCAATTTCACTTGCAAAAAATGCTAAAATATAAAATATAAGTGATTAAATTATTTAATAAAAATAAATTTTATGTTTAACTTAATCTTATAAAATTAGTTTATGAGATAATGTTTATATATATTAATTTGATTATATTTTAAATCATGTGAAATCACTAACATACTCTCTCCACGTTTCAAATATGAGACTAATATTTATAGGATAAAAGATAGATTAGACATTTATAAGATAAGAGACCGTGAAAACACATGTGAGTGACAGGTAGTATGATAAGTTCATTAACCTGATATCATAATATAAATAAATTTTATGTTTAATTCAATCTCATAAAATTGACTTATAAAAAAAAATTATATTATTTTATATATATTAATTTAATCATATCTTTACAAGTGATTACATGATAAAATCTGTTGTTTATAAGAAGTTACTCAAAGTTTAAGTCTTGGAAAACATAAATACAAAGATTAAATTAGTAAAATTTGAAAATTATGAAAAGTTACTAAAACCACATACATAGATAATACCTAATAAATAAAAATGTAGACAATTCTTAAGAATTACAATAAAAGGGGATTGATAATATTAAAACCCAAAATTTCTAAAAAAATAATTCTATTTTCCTAACACTGTCTTCTGCAAACCCTAATGAGATTGTACACAACACACAACAAAATGATGCACGCAAGTAAACGTTCATCGCGTTTGGATGTTGACATAAGTGATTATCTTGAACATGAAAACTCAACAAGAAAAGAACCATCTTCTACGAATTTCTTTTGTGGTTACTTTCCCACAGAAAAAAAAAAAAATGCTATGAATGAGTGGTTCAACTAGCTACGTATAATACATAAACAATTATTTTACGTAAAATAAAAAACTTAGTCGAAACTTATATTTAACAAGTTGAATACTTGGATGCTTCATTTAAGATATAATAATAAGAGTTAAATATGCGAATCTATTAGTTTCTTTCTCCATTATCTTACTCTCTGGTCTATGGTTACTGCTATTTTCTACACTCTATGATTTGGACGTGTTACCCTTAATTGTGATCAAGTTCAATGCATCCAACTTCTAATGAAATATATGCACATATTTTAGCATTTTTTTTATTTGAAAATGATACCCATCGATGCTAACTATTATCAATTAGCCTTTTAAGCTGACTTAATTAAAATATGAAACTCTGGGCCACTGTATCTAAGCACATGCCCTATCATTTCCATTTACTTTCTTCCAACATCCATATTTTATTTATTCAGTTCTTTTCCCCAGTGTCTACTATAGTATATAATAAGTATTATTAGATAAGTTCTGTTGAATATTTTTAATTATTTAAATAATATTTTTTGTATTTTTAATCAATAAAAATGATATCTTTATTCTCTTTCCTATCACTATTTTTTATGATAACCCACAAATTTAAAATGCAAGTAATTTGGATCTTTTAAATAGGGTAGGAGAAAGTATAATTTTTTAACAAAATTTTTATATTTTCAATTCTTTTTTTATGAAAAGTTTCAATTTTTGTCACAGTTATATCAAACAAATGTTAGTAACATCTTAACACATGTTCTCTATTATTATATAAAGAGTTTCACTCTTAGGTTAACAAGATTTTACATGAATTTCAATTAATAACAAAAGAAAAAGTCAGAATATGTCAAATACTTTGATAGAAAGATTAGCACATGAAAATGTAACATTTGAAAAAATCATATATAAGAGCATTAGTTCCATTAATTTTTTTATAAGGTAAAAGTAATGGAACTTTTTGGAATTGCTGATAAAATAATAGTTTTACCTATAACATTGAATTAGTTATTAAATACACAATTAGAATTAATAAAAGTTGATTAGTTAAATTGGAATGTCAACCAAAGGCATGGTGTGCATAAGCTTCCATGCCGGAAATAAGCGATGTTGATTTGAATATAAAAGGTCAATGATCCATCCCCATGTAACTTAATGCCAAATTTTGAAGTCATCATTGTAATCTTAACTTGCAACTTTTTGAAGATATAGTAGTATATAGCATAGCCATATGACAAGAATGTCTAAACCTAAACTTGTTGGCACCATGTAGAAACTAAAACCTAAATTAACTTTAGTTGGTATTGAGAAGAATAGATTAATTAGTGGAATCAAATTAACGTAGGAATCCCTTGAAGTTGTGTTGTAAATTCCTAAAACAAAACCAAATTTTGACAAGGACTCACTAGGATAGGTTAAAAAAACTTGGTTCTTGAGTGTTACCCTTACCTCCAATTATAGGGTTATTGTATGATATGTTAGGGTGGGGTTTAATTATTACAAGAGTCCAGGGAATTGTCCCAATTCCCATGCCTCTATTGGGCTAAAAGCTACTTGTGGGAAAAGCAACCCAGGGGAAAACACCAATTTCATTCAAAGCTCTGCGGATTACCATGTTTCCAATTCCTATGTTTCATATCTTATCTTGTTTACCATATTTAACAAGGAAACTTTCTTACGCTAAAGGACTTTAAATCATTAAAGTTAACCACTTTAAATGGAATGGAGAGAAGGGAACCTTACAAACTTTTTTCAACTTTAACAAGATCTCCATTCTTAATCATAAGAAAATTGAACTTATTGAAGGAGACGTGTCCTTTTCAATTTTGCATCAAGAACTCTTGGGATAAAACCTTAGGGTGAGTTTGGTTGAGAGGATGAATACAAATATGATTAATATAATAGTGTTTAGTGTTAGAGAAAGAATAGAAAAAAAATTATTTTTATTTTTTATTTATAATTAATAGTGAACTTCAAACTTAATTTCTTTAAATTTAAATATGATATTAGAAATTTATGAGTGATCACTAACTCGAGAAATTTATGGGTATCCAATAGATTTGAGAAACTTGTTAAGATAGACCCTAATATCATATTAGTAATAAACTTGAAGTCTAACTTTCTTTAACTTAAATGTAAGATTAGAAATTTATGGATGGTTAGTGGTCCGAAAAATTTATGAATAATTTAATAGATTCGAAAAATTTATTAAAATATATTTAATATTATATTAGTAGTGGATTTAAAATTTAATTTATTTTTATAAAACTAACTCAATAAAATCATATTTATACTATTTTCTATATATTAATTTTGTCACGTCATCACCAATATTTATTTTCCATCCAACCTATTTATGTTTTTTTTACCAAACAAAGTGAATGATCTGAGGAGTATGCGGAAATGAGAATGGCCTAATGGAATGGAGAAAAATCAGAGCATGTCAAATTTGGCTATTTTGCTCCATCTTTCTACTTAATGGATCCTAAATTTTAGGAAAGATAATGGAGCCAACATGGGCTTTCAATTTTCCAGATAAATTAAAAATGAAAATCTGAAGTTTCCAGAGTGGACCCTTTTGAGCCACCCTTCTCAGTTTCCAAATATAGCAAATCTTGATCAGAACATTTTCCAAACCTTTCCCATTTCTTATGTAACCACATCAAATTTGAAGACTGTGTTGGCCTGATATGACCAGAGGTTTTACTTACTCTTTTCATTTTCAAGAGAGATTCTTTTGAAGATATACATGAATTTTCTACACAAATTCATAATTGCTAGTATATATATATTATAAGAAACTAGAAATATGATTGTTTAATTTTAGTTTTGTTGGTAAACCAAAGGTGCTATGCATGTAGAGTAGGTATAGAGAGAAGGATTTTTTGTCCTTGTTGAGATTGGGCATTTAGAAAAGGGTCTGCTACACCTGTAATGTTTGTAACTCTTGATCTCTGAACAATAATGATAATTATTGATGGAGATGGAAAGAAAATGAAAAAGAGAAAAGTGTGAAAAAGAAAAGAGAAGAGAAAGTTATGGAAATCTGAATGGTGAGATGCATGCAATGCAATGCAATGCAGTCAGAGGAAACAGGGTGGCTGTACAGTCAGTGTTGCCGTGTTTTGACTGCTTATTCATTCATTCATTCATTCATGGCATAGCTAACACACTCTGCTTCAAATCCATTCATTACTATTTGCAGAGATATACTAATATGTTAATAGTAATTTACATTATTAGTATACAAAATTTATTACAAATATATTTATGTTTTATTTTTATTTAAATAGATAATAATAATTTTTTTTAATATCAACACCTACTCTCACATATTTTCATGAGTATATATAATATTAAGGATTGCTTTTTTCATTTAATTGGATTTTTTTTATTTGTGAATTAATTATAAAATAAGATTTATTTCATTTTAAATTTAATATAACTTTCAAATTAAATTAAACTAATATCTTGCAATTTAATTTGAATTAATTTTACGATTTTTATTATTATAATTTTTTTTTAATATTATTAAATATTTTATAATAAAAATTTGTTTAAGAAATATATTACAATTTTTATTTATATAATTATTATCATATTTAATTTTAATTTTTTTATCTATAAATAAACTACAAGTTAAAAATTACTATATTATTGTATTTTTAAATATATTATAATTATAAAATAATATTTAAGAAAAAAAATTATTTATTTATTAGTTTTTTTAAGTATATAATATTATATTTAAATATAATAAATAGTTTGATTGG
The DNA here is from genome assembly GCA_016859785.1 of Macrotyloma uniflorum. NCBI lineage: Eukaryota > Viridiplantae > Streptophyta > Magnoliopsida > Fabales > Fabaceae > Macrotyloma > Macrotyloma uniflorum. The sequence goes on from BDMB01000004.1 coordinate 7,673,133, forward strand.
TTTTACTATAATTTTTTATTTACAATTATACGCTTTAAATAAATATCTAAAAAATAATAATTTCGATTAATTTTTCATTTTTATCAGCTTTTAGTTCTTTTTTATATTAATTTGATTTTAAACACTCTTAATTTTAAAATAATACTAAACTAAAATTTTAATTACGTAGATCACATTTAATTTTAACATTTATCAAATAATTTAATCTATATATAAAATGAAATAGAGGGACTAGTATAAAAAATTTGTAAGAACATTAAATGTGTTTTTGAAAAATAGTTGTGAAAATTAAATTATTTTAATAATTGGTGATATATAATGAATTATAATTAGTTATTTAGATAAATTTGGGGAAAATTATAATATAATTAATCTTATTTTGTTAAAAAAAATTATATGATGAATTAAAAAAATTAATGCAAGCAGGGAAAGAAAAAATTCGAAGTTATTGGAATTTAACTAGAGTTTAAATTTTTCATACTGTTGATTTTTTAATTTAAATTAGATATATTTTTCATTTTAATTTTTTTCCAAATTAAATTAATCTTTAAAAATCAAACAAATGTAATTCATTTTAATCCATTAAAAAAACTCTGTATTATAAAAAATCCTTACAATCTGAATTGATTAATTATCTTTTTGCAAAAAAAAGAAATGTTTACTGAAACATTAATTTCATTCAAAAAAAAAAAGAAATTTCAGTCTATTCTGTTCAAACACCAGTCAAACATACTGCCAAACTAGTAAATTGTCTAGCAACATCTTATTCTAACTTCTTCTCCTTTTCTTTTTTCTTTTTTCTTTCTGAAAAAAAAGAAGAAAACTATTAATAACTTACTCAACGGTCAACGATGTTGAATTTAAGTCTTAAAAATAAATCTGTGTTAAAACTAATTAAAGAGTGATTCTTTTAAGTTAAAACTGGGATAAAATAGGTTAGACCATAAAAGTTCTAATCTACCATATCTTATTGGGAAAAAAAAAAGTTGGTCAATTTATTGAGTCAAATTTGATTAAAAATCTAGATAAAAAGTTGGATCTTTAATAATTGGTTTATTGGGTTAGAAATGAAACAAAATAATTAACCAAAATAATTCGAATTAATTTAATTTCTTTATTTTAAAATGCTAAATTCATAGAATAATTTGATGAACATTTTTTTTGTATATTTTTTTTTTATAAAAAACCATTTTAGTGAAAATAAAAATTATATATTTTGAATGGGCCTTCAATATTTGTTGTTCATCTCACTTTCAATTACTGAATGGGCCTTCAACGAAGTGCAGTAAGAAAGTAAACATAAGCCCATGTAGTAAGTGGGCTCTAACCCATATAAGAGAGGCAATTGTTTCATGTACCCCCATAATCTCTTCCTGCACCTCTTCATGAATAATGAAAATGACTTCCAAAAATCTTTGCATTTTCTGGAACCTACTATTTCGTATGTTTCAAAAATCTTTCTGATCACAAATTTAGGAGAAGTCAATTTAGGAAAACTACATTATGAAATGAAGTTTTCGAAAAATTCCAAAATAAAATTTATTATTATATTTTATTATAAAATACGATTTTCAGAATAATTTAAAAATAACATCTTTCACTATAATTAGTAATTATGGGATGACCCAAAGTTGTGTACTTTTGACTACGGAAATATCTTAATTGGAAATAAGTAAATTTTGTAATCTCGATTTAAGAGGATATAATCTCTTTTTTCTTTTTCATTTATATTGTTTTCATTTTTTTATTATAAGAGAATGTATAATTATGGTATTTCTTGTATTTACTTTTAATATATTTTTTATTTTGCTGAAAGAAAAATGAAAAGGTAAAAGCAAAAGCAAATAAAGTGGAGAAATTTGCTTAGAGAATCACAAAAAACCGAAACAGCAATGTGAGCAAAGGATGGTGGAAAGTAAGGGTTGGAGTAATCATGCCTTTTTTTTATTTCCATAAATTGTTATAAAATGTCTTAATTTCTATCAATAAAAATATATACATAAAATTATTGTATTATTTATTAAAGTTTTGATGTACGATCAAAAGGTTAAAGGTTTATTAATTATTTTTATTTTCATACTTATTTTAAAAAAAATTATATTTATGTATATCAATATAGGAAAATCTTATTTATTTAATTTAAGTGTTTGTATGTATAATGATGATGAAATGTGAGCGAATAAGAAAAGAAAATAATAGAAAATAATATTATTTGAATTAATGAAAAAATAGTAAATATATATATATATATATATTATAATATCTTTCGGTAAAATTAATATTAATTGAAATGAAGTTATAATATTATAAGTAACATTACTATCCTGTTGAGAATAAATTGTTTTATTAATTATAATTTTTTAAAAATTTTATCGTTACATTATACATACATATACTTATCATATTATAACTAGCGGAAAAATATGAATTTGAATAAGTATTTTTTTTTTAAATATTAATCTTATTTCTTTCTTATTAGTATTAAATTTCTTAATTTCTAATAAATGTATTGTTTCATCCAACTTCACAATAAATAACTCATCCTGATGTTATGTTATAAGATGAACATATAATAATGACAACAAAAATCAAATTTGAAAAAATATTGATAAATTATAATAACTTATCAAGAAACAACAATAAAGAAATTTGTAATTTATATGCAAAACAATATTTATAATATGCATATGGATAATTTTTGAAAAATAATGTTTATAATCCATTTTATTCTCCTTTCTTCTCATATTACTAAAATCATTGTATTGTTGATCATAAATGTTTAAAATATTAAGACTATACAAAGAAAGAACTCTGGACAATTCATATGTAATTAATTTTTACTAATTTCTTCAGAATTCTACACATTCATAACATTTCTAATATGCATATATTATTTCGATAAGTCTTGAAAAGATCTTGGTGCATTATTATATGGTAAACAAGAACTTTATCCAATATGATTAAGAAATGCATAATTCTTTCATTGATTTTTGTTCCATGCTTTAAATCATTTTTCTTGTAAACACATTTAATTTAGGATTTTTACTTAACAAGAACACAACAAAAATAAGCAACATCATTACTTATAGAATACTTTATCTAAGAAGGAAACATTTTTAACTGGTAAATAAAAATCATCTTAAATGTTTATCTTTAAAGATGAAATAATTTTCAATATGATATTGATATAGACTCATTTTAAATAAACTCTTGGAATTTCATTTCTTTCATTTACTAAAAATTCTCATATTTGAAAATATTTTTATAGGACCACAATTTAAAGAATTAACATAAAGTTTATTATCTATAATTTTTTAATGTTGAAAGATTGTTCTTCTAATATCATTATTTATTCAATAAAAGTTGAAGAGAGATAATTTTTATCTTTATCAATAATATTCTTCTTAAAAAAAATTAATTATCTTATTTTTAATCATGAATTATTGAACTATTAAAAATAATTATTTATCTTCAAAACATATAAAAATTATTTGTATTATTATTGTTTCATTATTTTTCACATTGGTGGCTTGTTATTATTTTTTATTAAATCATAAATATTTTATTAAAAAATCTAACTACATTAAAAAAAATGTAACATGTTACATGAAGCAAGAAGTAATATTTCTCCTAATAAATAATATAAATTTAACCCTCACATACTAGGAACAATATATGAATTTATTTTATGATATTTATCATATTTCAAGTAACTTTTGGTTCATTCATCCAAAAAAACATGGTTCAAAATAAACTATTGGATGAACAATATAATCCATGAACCATTTTGAAAAGAAAAAAAAATAGTTAAATTATTTTATGTAAAAATATTTAATTTAACGTAGAAAAAAGTATTCAAAAGTCACACACTTTCAAAACAAACAAAATTATTCTACTCATTTAATCATTCAACCACACATTCTAGAATAAATTAATAGAAAGCAAATGACAATGAATAAAAAAATAAAAAAGGAGGTAGTTATAGTGTACATACATAATAGGATGAAAATGTGTGAAGAAGAGGAATGAGGGAGTGGAAGTGATACATGAATTAAAATACATGTCTAAACAAAAGTATATTATTAGTTTAAAAAAAAGTGTACATATATGAAAATAGAAAAGTAAAAATCCTTTAGTTGAAAAAAAAAAACAAAAATATATAACAAATAAAGTAACAAAAGTCTATGTCTATTGATTAAAAAAATAATGTAAGATGTAAACTAATATAATTTTATTATATTAAAAATTAAGGGTAACTAATAATAATTTTATATATAAATAAATAAAAAAACCAAGGAAATTGTGGTTCTTTTCTGCTTCTATTAAGTACCTTCTCTGTTTAGATATGATCTAATTTAAAGTTTCAACTTATTTTGATACAATTTTATTCTTAAAAAGTAAATGGATGAGTTAAAGTTAAAATTGTGAATATCAATTATCATTGATCTTGACCCAAGTTTTTCAGTCAAGTAGATTCTTTTGTGAAATATAGATTGTAGTTATGATATCTTCAATAAATAAAGTATGATTTAAATAATTCTTTTATATCTATGTAATTTAATTATGATATATTATAATATTTATTAATAAGAATTATTTAGTAAAACATATTTTTTAAGTAATTTCTTATACCAACTAAAATATTTCAAACAATTATAATTTATTCAAAACACTTCAATAATCATATTTGTATATAAAAATATACAATCCATTTCTCTATTTTAATAAAATTATTTTTCATACACGACAGATCTGGTATAATGTAAGAATCGAGTAAAATAAATTCAATAAACAAATATTCAATCCTATTTGCAGACAAAAGTTAATCCTGCTTTCAACCAACGCAAACATTTTTTGGCAAAAAAAATATCAAAGCAGACATCTGGCGAGAAATATTAAAAGAAAAACCCAATTATTGCGGAAGCATTCATGCCTGTCGCACTGATCGAATTATTGTCCTCCCAAGGAAAAATAAATAGAGTCTGAAATAAATTAGTTAACATATTGCAAACCAACATGGACAATGCATATACTATAATATGCAGTTTCTTTATTTTAATTTTACGTCGCAGTCCAGAGACATGGATACCCCACATGTGTTCATTTTATCTCCCTTTATTACAAAACTGCAATGTTACAAAATCAACTATTATTATATGCACTTTCTTTATTTTAATGTCACAGTGGAGAAACATCGATACCCACATGTATTCATCTAACTATCTTTATACAAAGATGTAATATTTATAGTCAGAACATTGCAGAGGTCCAAGTCATTGACAATAGAAAATGCAGAGAAAACCACAGAACAAGGTATCATCTATCAATAAACAAATGAAACAAGTAGTAGTAGTAGTAGTAGGTGTGTTCTCCCGATTATCAATATCAAATTTCAAAAGAGGAGAAAAAAGGGGACAGAAATCAGTAATCACGTCACCTCAATATCAATGGCTAGCCATTTGAGGGGGTAAGTTCAAACTCCCATTTAGAATCTTTACTGCATCTAATTAAACATGATTGAACACAAGTTAATTTCAACTCACAGCCTACAAAATTACAAATTTAACCAGGACTACTACCATGAAGTTCAAAAACAGAAAATCCTATGACAATGAAACGCAAATCCACAAAATCTGGTGCTGAACAATAAAAGCAAAGCAGGTTCCATTTGTAGTTTGTGCACTATCCATCATGACTCAAAGCATGCAATCAGTTCTTGCAGGCAGCCTCCTGAAGAAATTCAGAGGCACTGAAGGAAGCTTGTGGCGGAACCTGGGGTGTCTCAATACATAGATTCCAGTGAGAAGTGCCACAACCTGGAATGGAGTTACATAGAGTACGATGGCAGCAACCAGACAGAATATCACAAAGAGGGCAGTTGCTCTTGGATCCCTCCAGCTGAGCAAAGACTGCAGCCTCTCCCCTTGAGTGGCCAAATCACCAACCACGGTCTGAATCCTCCCAGCAATGCTTCTAAGCCGATCGTATCTCATCCTCACGATGTCCGAATGTCTGGTGGTTGGGAATGTGTCAAACTCTTCATCGAGTTCATCTGGGTGAGCAGAATCCGCATGAGAGAGACGAGTATCCATGTGGGGAGGGTGTCTTGGCCTCCATCTATAGTACCAAACTCCAATCAAGAAGAGGTAAAGGAATATTGTAGGTAAGATAAGCTCTGGGTACATGACCAATATTATGAACAGGATATGAATCAGAACTGTTGTGATCGGATTTTTCCAATTGCAGATCTGGTCAAACCATTTTCCTACAGCAATTAGTCCACTCAAAACTCCCATAATCCTGAAAAAGTTGGCCTTGCTTCTTCTCATGCTCCACATGTGGGAACCCACATCCAGCATATATTCCACTATCTCCTTTCTCAAGGGTGGCTCGGCACGACTCAGTCTCATTGAAACAATCTGAGTAGCTTGATGCCTCAAATTGTCAAGCTGGCTAACAGTTAGTGGGTGAATATAATGCATCTTAGGCAACAAAGGCATTGAATACATGTGCATCATATTAAGCAGAGAAGAACATGTAAACCTTACAGCCAAGTGGATTTCACCCATTTTCTTCACCCCATTTGGATGAAGAACTAGAAGAGGATAGGAATGTGTATAGACACGGTCAGTCTCAAGGGTGGAAAGACGGATTCTTACCTTCCCAATTTTGGAATCTTTTGCCCCTCCAGCCTTATCACCACCAATCAAATGGCAGTTATCAAAGACACCAATTGTAATGACCGTGCAAGGATCAAAAACCTCCCATGTATATTGCTCATTCCACCGGGGTGCAAAGCTATCAATGATTGTCCTTGTCCGCACCCACTTCTGCCCGTATTTTGCTACACAATAGGCATCTGTTGTCCCCTTAGAATCTTTTGTTTTCATTGGCATCAAACCCTGAGCATTCAATATCCCCAATTCAAGAACTCCAATACTGGACTTCCAAAGCTGTTTTGCAGTAGGGCGAAGATCACTGCTGTAGTGAGTTGATTCATCCAAAACATGATAACCACCTTCCAGACAGATCCTCATATGAATCTTGCTAGAAAACTTGATTTCCTTCTTCTTTTCTCCTTCCATAATAAAAAATTGCTTTTCAATATTATACCACTTTGTATTCACAGGTTTGTGATCCAATCTCCGGTCCACCATCTGTAAAGGAATTGCACACCTCCCAAGTGATTCCTCTTTGTTAGGGGCAACTCTGTCTTCCACACTCAAAATCAGTGGCTCCTCAAATGGTTCAGCAGCCACAAACATCATATCCTCATTCCACATTGGATTGATAGTCCTGCTTTGAGAGATTCTAGTCCTCAAGGTCTGATTTCCCAGAGCAGCTTTCACAAAAACTTCAGGGTATCTACCCTTGTCAGTTGGCTGCAAGTCTTGTGCCTCTATCACATTAACCCTCAAATACCAAAGCTTAGGAGATAGATACACCTTTGATCTAATGTTCGCAAGAGCGTCAGTCCCACTAACCGTCGCAGCATCCGAGTGCCATGCTTCTGGAAATGCTTCATCAGCTTGTGTACCCATCCAAACAGCCAGCATTAGCTCCCCCTTCGCCTTATCACCCTTCCTGTCCTCCAGTCTATACCACTGCGGTGCAAGAGGACTATCCGGTGGAACACGCTTTGGGATCTCATTGAGGTCGAACAAGACCCTACCAATGAAATCATCCTTCACAACATCCTTATCCTTCACAGTCACCTCCAGAATGGAAGCCTGAATGCGGTCTTTCGAGAAAGCAAAAACCTGGTTCCATTCAGGATTACTCTTCTTCTCGAAGTGCCGAGTGGTGCCTTTGTAGTTCCCCAACTTCACTTCAGTATAAGGGTCACAGCTGCCAGTGACATCCTTTGCAGGTAGGTCCTTAGCCTTCACAACCCTCACATAGAGGTACTGCATTTGCTCAACAAGGTCATAAGTGCTAGTAAGCTTGTCACCGGAGACCTTCCCCCCTCCAAGGTGGGGTTTGGTCTCCTTCAACAGAAAATCTTCTGGTGGAGGCCTCTGCATCTTCTGGCTTCAAAGAATCAAAACACCCTATTTCAAATGTTCAATGTTACACGCTTCTACTGGTAGGAGCAGTTGTACTTTAAAAGAAATAAAAGCACAACCGATTCCGAGGAGCCTAAAAAACAGAAAAACACGGTCAAATAGCCGTTACAGGCTAGTAAATCGAGTCACCTAAATATTCGGGAAAGTTTAAAACACACAAACCACAGAAGTTAAGAAAACTCAAAGATAATAACTAATGCATAAATAAACAGAGATGCAAGCATAGATCTATGATAACACCAAGAGTGTGTAAGCTTAAAACTATAGATCCGATTGTGTTCAGCAAAAGCACAAAATCACAAGACGAAATGGTAGTTTTAATCCATAAAAAAAAATACACAAAAACAATCTTAACCTAGAATCTCCCAGGGTAGCTGCCGACAGAATGTACCATGAAATGAAGGAGTTCCACTTCAAAGTTTCACACTTTCTGCATTCTAAGACCCTCCTTTAACTACTTATTTTCCGGAAACAAACATCACCATCGGATTCCCTTTACTTCTATAGTTTCAGCACGTTCTATACCACCCAACCCACCTACAGAAGTTATAACCAAAAAGGAAAAAAAAAATGAAAACACCTACACACTGATTATTATAAGCAGGCTTGTGCTCTTCTCATTCTAACAGATCTTCCCAGAATTTTTTTTACCAAATGGGTGCTTCAAATTGAGCAAAAGGAAGAAACTTGGAAAATTTTCAGTAGCACCCAAATCATGAAGGAGAAGAAGAGAGAGTAAAGGAGGGGCTTTTAGGTTTATGAAGTACAATGCTGAGAAGTTACCTTGGAGAAAACGGGTTTGTTCTGAAATGGGGATGGTTTTTCGGGCTTTTTTTTCTCTGATAAAGCAGAAACAATGGAGGTGGGGTTTGTGAGAAGGAAGAGATAAGGGTGAGGGGGTGAAGGGGTGAGGGAGAAGAAGAAAAAAGAGAAGAGAAGGTGAGTGCTTTTTTGGTTTTTGGTTTTGCCTTTGTTGGTGGTGTGGGGCTAGGATCTAATGAATCTATGCAAAATATACAGAGAAGTTGCCCTCTTTGCTTTTTGCACAGTGCTGGCTGGACCTCTGTTGCTGTACAGGGTGGTGGAGTGGCGGTGGACCCGCCTCACGCGTGTGAACCAACTCCGTCAGTACTCACACGTGTGCCACACTCGTGTTTGGCTTCCCTAAGTAACTCCATCACAATTCACAATATCTGTTCATTTATTATACTCTGCTATATATCCACCCTTTAACTTCTCATTTCTCAAACTCATTTTACAAACTCCTTACTTAAAATGTAACTTATTTTAACATAATTTATATCTTAAACCATCTAAAAAATATTTTTGCATGCCTCTTAATCTAAATATTTTAACATAAAACTCGCTTAACATACCGTTTAAATTAACGGAGCTAAAAATATTTTAATTCAAATAAAAACAGTTTGTCTATTGAAAAATGATAAAACGAAGTTAGAATTGACAAAATAATATTTTAATTTTTATATTTATTTCTAATTAAACAGTTCATTAAGAAAAATTTTAATAAAATAACAGTTGTTCTATAAGAAAATAGTGATAAATATAAAGTAGTGTTTGTGTGAAAATCTGGAAGATTAGAGAGAAACATCCTAGTAAGTTCTTCTTCTCTCTGGGTGGCTCATAATAAGTTTCTGTTTTTATTTGTTGAGTCTATCTGGATGGTTGGATTCTCGAAGTGAAAAGTGAATGGAGAAGGATAAGGATGGAATTTAAGGTTCAAACTTTTGGACTATTATTTATTGATGATGCTGGCAATTTTGGTAAGCTTTGGATTTCTTAATTCACTCAATAAAGCAACCATCCCCTCTTCTTTTGAACTAACAACACCCATTCAACCATTTCACTACCCAAATTTCTTCACCACTTATTCTGCATTATTTCTGCTTCTGCTATGGATTTTATTCTTGTTTGAAATTTTGCACAAACCACAAATCTCGAGAGAATGGTCAAAGTACTCATCAACATTTAATGTTTATCCTATCTTACTATTTTCTTTAGTTAATATAAACCGTAAACACAACAAATAAATTGAATGCATAAGAAAAATAAGATAGCTTCAACATTTCAGTTTAATGAAGCTTTTTTTTTTTTTTTTATAATTTGTCACTATTAAATTACATAATATTATAATTTATTAGAACTTAACTGAAATAAAGTGTAATTTGAATTTGAAAATAATGAAATTTTCATATGAATAAAGTTAATTCAAATTTAAAATTGGGTGATTCGGCTAGTACAACTTCCTCGTCTTTATTACTAACCATTTTTTGTGCCTTTCCAAAATAATATTAAACTCCATTGATTTGCATTTAATGATCCTTATATTGCACTTTAATTTATTGGATATATATACTTTTTTTTTTATCACTTGCAGGGTGGATTTTTTATCACTAGAGGAGAGGTTTGTGGTATTATTATTTGTTTATATAATCGAAAAAATTACTATTTTAAATATGTATTTAAATAATAAAATTATTGAATAAACTAAATAATAATTATATTATTATTTTCTTTATTTAATATTATTTTTATTATTTAATAAAATTAATTATTAAAGAAAAATAGTCCATGACCAAAATATGATATAGAACCAATTTTTTAAAGTTCTGAGGTCATAAGTGCTAAACCAAACTTTAATATTTTGTTTGGTTTATGGAAAATTTAGAGCTTTAAGGGTGAAAAAAAAAAAATAGTAATAAGAAAGAAAAAAAAAAGTGAAAGCAATGTAAAACATAAAAAAGAGAGAAAGAGTGGGTTCACTTCACAATTGCTGATTTTTTATACATTTTTTATTATTATAGATGATGAAAAAAAATAATCAATTTAGTGAGGATTTTTCATTTTTATATTTTTTTGACAGAGAAAATAAAAATAAAATAAATGGAAAAAAATGTAAATAAAAGAAGTATATAGTAAAAATATTTTATTGAAGGAAAAAAAATAAAGTAAAAAATAGTTATAAATCTAAGTGTATCCTTTTTATCAGCATTAAAACATAATTGCTTTAATTATACTATTTTCTTCAAATTCACATGTGTGTTCTTAATCTAACCAGTGACCATGGAATGGATTGTTTCCAAACTGGTCTACGTGACTATTCTGTGACCTATTTTTCAGGTGTATTATTAACATTTCTTCGTTGATTAGTCACTTCCAATTCCTATCAGAGGACTACAGTAACACAATTTCTTTTCCTTTCCCCTCAATCATTGGTTCTTGTCCAAACACTCGTGTTTATTGTAATTTTAGAACAACATGTATATCCCTACTTTTACGATATTTATATCTGTTTTCATTGTATTTCATAAAACCAACAAAAATCAAGAAAGAAAGCAAAAAGTGAAATCTAAGAGGAAGTATTGTGATAGAAATTGTCGATTATGGTATGAAGATAGTTTCTTTCCAAAATTAGCCTTTCAAAACTTCTAACATTCAAACACTAAACAAGCTTTACACCACCAAACGATCCAATAAGATAATTCTTAATGTTTTATTGGATCATAAATTTGATTAACTTTCAAGCTAACTTCATGAAAGATAATGGTTTTTCTTAATCTTTTATTATCTTGTCTCATCTTCTCTTTACCTTTCTTGTCTTTCTTATTTTGGGTTGTGCATGACATAGTGATATTTTGGGCAGTGGAACACCATCTAAATCACCCTAAACAACCTTTATAACACTTGTCGGTTGAGTGTGACACCAAACCTAACCTACACAAAATTCATCAATAAATTCAATCCCATCCAATCTTAGAACCAAGCTTCCACTTCCGTCATCCCTTAGCAAAACTCAATCAAATGTGAGAAGTGAAGTCTCATATCGGAGAAATATTATTTGGATGTTTGTTTTTATTGTTATACAAGGAACACAGTATTTTCTCTTGAAACTCACTCCAATCACTTCGTTTTTTTTCTATTATTATAATGCTAAAGAGGAAAAGTAAGAGAGGAAATTAGTTCATCCTTTAAGGTTCTCTCAGTAGTTTAATTGTTCTTTCCTTTGTTTAAAGAGAGGTGTCGTTGTTTTCTCCTTGAATTTAGAGAAGGTTGGTTTGTAATTTTTTTTTATCCGTGAAATAACATTATTGTCTATCATCGTTGGTTTTCTCATCTTTATTTTAGTTGCGTGTGCTTATGCTATATTCTGATAGCCAACACCAAGAACTAACCAAAAAAAACATCCTACAAAGCCCATGCTATCACCTACTTTAAAAGATTAATTCTTCCCTTGAAACTTGAGAGAGTTAGATTGCATTCAAGAAAAGCCTTTCAATGTTCTTATAAGCACTTATACTGAACAAGTTCTATTTTCTATTTCTACGGGTATAATGTTTGTAACTATTGATGCTTCTATTTCTTATTCATCAAGAAGAACTCTTTAGCAAGAACTCGTTGTAATCCCCTAAAAATTTCAACTCAATAAATAAGTATATTAGTAATTTGATTAATTTTTAATCAAAATTTATTCGTTTGTTTAAAATAAAATAAATATATTTTGAGTATTTAAATGTAATTGTTGATTAAAAGAAAAAGAAAATACTAAAAAATAAATGAAAGAAGTATTACTTAATAATAGTTAAATATAAAAACTTATAATTACCTTTGCATTATTATAATATATCTACACCAACATTAAGAGAAAAAGAGAAAAAAAAGCTAAGTTAGTTTTAATGTTCTCCTCCCAATTGTCTTGTTCGTTGAAAACTTAGTGTTTTTCATTTTCTATGTCACTCCTCCTACATTTAAAACTCATGTTTTTATATTGGATTGGGTTTTAGGATAAATAAAACAGCAAACCGAATAATAAGATAAGATGATTTTTTTTTTATTATTATTATTATATTTTTATTATTTTTCTTAAAACTTTGTTTTTATTAATTTTTATTTTTATTTTTATTTTGTAGTGATTTTCATTTTTTTGTATTTTCAATTAATTATTCTTTTAATATTTTATATTTTTTCAATTTAAATATCTTCTAATTTTCATTATTTAAATCTTCTTATTCTTATTTCCTTATATTTTTTTAATTAATTTTTACTCTTTTCTTTTCAATATTTTTTTGACACATTATTTAATAATTTAGATAAATAGTGTGTTTGATGATATTTTTCTTATATTGTCTAGACATCATTATAAGATTTTATAAGATTTTGTATAAAAAAATAATACAGATTTAACTTAGAATATATTGAAAATTTATTTTAATATTAAAATTTTAATCAAAGAATTAAGATTAATGATTTTTTTTATTAAAACTGTAAAAATAGTAAAGAATTAAATTTCATATGAAAATAATAGTTAATTTTTTATTTTTTATCTTCTATAATTAAATATTAATTATGTCTAAGTTTAAATTATAATTGCAAATTCAAACTTATTAATATTTTAAGTATTTAAAATTTAATTATTAAATATCATTAAATAACTTACATACACTACATTTATAAAACACATCAATAATAGAAAAAAATAATCACATAAAAGAAATTGATTGATAATATAATTATGTAAATTTAATTAAATAATATCAATTAAGTATAAACATTTAAAATATACAAAATAAAATTCAATCAATAATTTTAAAAATTCAATTAAAAAATTAATATAAAATAAATAAAAAATCATAAAGAGACAATTAAAAATAGGAAAATAAATAAATTACATTATAAGAAATTAAGAAAAATAACAAAACCATAAATATGAGTTAAAACTATGAATTATAAAATCTGAAATATAGAGTTACAACAAATAGAAAAATAAAAACTTAAAAAAACAAAAAATTTAAAATTATTGAAGTAAAAAAAAAAAATTAAAAAATTTTAAATATAAATCTAACATGTTACTCTCGTTAGAATCTATTACTAAATTAGTTATAATAAATCTTATTTATAGTATTGTACTCTAATTCTAATAATTTTGCAAAAATAACTTTTATTATAAATTTTTTAAGCATTACTGTTTTTTTTTAATGAAATGTTAGTTAAATTATGTATTTTTAATATTTTTCAAATTCGTTGACCATAAATTCATCTTATTAAACAAAATATTTATTGTATAGTTCATTCCTTTTAACTTCAATCACTTAGTAAAATATTGTTTATGTAATAAAATTATAAACTTTTAACTTCTTCAATTTAGTATAAATTTGTCAAGCACAATTAAAATTAATAAATTAACTACTTTTAAATAAAATAATTTTATATAAATAATAAATATTTAATATATAATATAAATTAAAAAATATTTAAATTAACTTCTTTTTTTATTATAAAATAATAACACTATATTACATATAAGTAATTAAATATAAAAAATATACCAAAATAAATATATAATATAAATAAAAATTATGTATAAAATATATTCATCATATATCAAATATATCAAATGATACACTTTATTTGTGTGTGTAAGTAAAAATTGAAAAGAAAAAGATCTGTTAGCCTCCTTTTTCTTCTGCCTTCCAGGAAAAAATTAAGTTTGTAATCCACAATTTGAATCACGATATTATTATTAAGATAAATATGCCTAGCGAATATAAATTAGTTTTAAAGCATTCTTCTATGTGTTATCTAAATATATATAGAGAACATATTATCCTTGTATACGTGAAACATAAATAAAAGATAAACCACTAATTAAAATCCCAAGAGTGTTTATAAAAAAATTAGCTTAGATTAAACACTCAAATTTATATTTTCTTTAATAGTTATTTAAGTCAAGCTCTTTTATAACTTTTTGAGAATGAGTACAAAGTCCACAAAATTATTATAAAAAAATATTTGAAAATTTGCTTGAAGAAACAATTTTAAAAAAAAAAAAAATACTTTGTAGACATTAGAAGTAAGTAATAAGATTATCCATGTGAGTTTCAACCTTAAGGCAATGGTGCTCATCAAGGATTTGTATTCAGCTGAGTTGAAAAAAAAATTGATTATGAATTAAAATTTTTTTAACTCACTTAACTCATAAGTTAAATAAATTAGTGGTGAATTGATATATGATCTATTTTTAAAAATTTTAATAATTTAATTTATCCTAACTATGTATTAGTGTGAATCTATAAAAAAAAATAAAATAAACGTTAGTGAATTAATTTACCTAACACACTAATTTTATTGAATCAATTCATCTAGACAATCTTCAGGTGATAGATTAAACTAAGTTGCAAAATTTCTACTTACCAAAAATAAATTAAACTGTGTTGAATAACCCATTTTAACTCAATCCGATTCAATATGACATTCATATTAATTAGTGAAACTTAAATATTTCCTAAGAACCATAATTAATATTAATGGCTAAGATAAATAAATATAAAAAATTGTTATATTTTTTTTCGTCACCTAAAACTCGTTTTACAATTTTTATTTTATTTTATTAAGTATCATTAAAAGAAAATATTAATAATATAGTATTTTTGTTTTACTATTACACTAACTAATAAATTTAAAATAATAAAAATAGGAGTTCTATTGAATGGAGTTAAAAGTAGGAGTGATTTAAAAAATATTATAACAATAGAATTGCTATTTATGAAATAAGACGAAAGATTAAAATAGAATACATAATTATATTAATCAAAATCTCACATTTCTTTTGCATAGCCATGATAACCATACTTTTTTTAACACTCTTTTTAGCATTGAGTAACATTTTTCAAAAATAATAAAATCTAATATATTTCACTTTTCAATCAATTTCACAAAGAATGAAAGTATTATTTATATTTTTTATATAGTTGTAGATTATAAAATTTTGTAAGTTCCTTAACTTATTTAAGAAACCTCTCTTAAAAATTTAAAATCTTCAATAAGGTTTCACAATAAATTTTATATCAGTAGCACTTTTCTTTATATTAATTATCGGACGAGTTATTAAATAAAAAACATATATTTGTAGGTGGATAAAATTAAAAACATATCCATTAATAAAGAAATAATAAAAACATATAAGATGGGATATCTTAAAGTACAAACACATTAATGTAATTTCAGAGTAAAAGGGGAAAGCTTCACCAAATGGTAACTGTTGGTAAGCCAATAAGATAGCGCCACGTATTCACACTCCATGCGGTGAACCCCACCAGAACGCACCCGCATCTCTCTCTTCTCCCCCTACTTCCTCCCGATTCAAAGATCTGCAACTCTCTTTCTCTTTCTTTCTCTCTCTCTCTCTCTCTCCGTCTCTGTCTCTCTCTTTCTCTCCCTCTCTCCCTCTTTCTGACTCTCTCTCGCGCATGAATTTTCTCTCTGCGTTGCCATGACGGAACCGACGGAGCCATGCACGTCTTCTTCATTGACGAGGGACTCCAGCACCGTGATTCACCCAAGGCGCGAGCCCTTCGAGCACGGCCTCTTGCCAATCCCACGCCTCATCTTCTCCGACCCCGGGCAAACCCTAATTGCGTTAAAGCAGAAGCTTCTACAGTTATCGTCCGACCAGCGAGTCCATTCGGCGGCCATCTCGGAGGCACTGCAGATCTCCATTGAGCACGCCAGACTCGTCCTCGATACCCTCGCGTCGATTCTGCATTCCGACTCCGAACCTCTCGTCGCCGCAAAGCTCGGCGAAACTGATTCCGTCGGCGTCGACGTCCATGATCTGCTACTGTTCCTCTACATTCAATCCTACAAGAGGCTCCTCCCGCGGACGCACAAGGACTCCGCTGCTGTCGCCGATGTCTGGCCTTCCACTTCCGCCTTCGATGGCTACCTGTCAGCCCTCTCGCCGCTTCAGGTGAATTGTCCGTTTTCCTTCCATTCTTCCATTCTCTGAGGCAATTCGATGTGTTTTTAAGCGCTATTAGGTACGACGGTGCTGTTCCAGGCCAATGCATTGCTTAATTTTTATAATGTAGGATTAAATTTATCGTGTCTACTCTCACATTCGAACCCTTGTATTAGTTTTTTTAGCCGGTATTCGTTGCTGTTTCGTTCTTTATGATTCATTTCTATTGGATTTCCGTAACTGCTGACAATTTTTGTTTTGGTGTCGTTGATTTGGTGCAAAAAGTTTTGATTTTGATGTTGAGTGTTTTGCAGCTTGTGCGCAGCAACAGTAGGCGGTTTATGCCATCGCAGACTGACGAAGAGGCACATCAGTTGTCATATCTGCAAAAACACTTGGCTAACATTCTGTCTCTTCTAGCAGAGCCTGTAGAGAGAGAAGGCGAAGAATCTCTGGTTTGTTAATTTTCTGTATTATTGGTTGTTGCTGATTTTGACTGCTCTTCATTATTTCTTATTTTCTCAATTCAAAATACTTGGTTTATGACTGCATTATGTATGTGTATTCTTCTTAATTTTTATATTTTATTTTTATCTTTGGTATATATTCCTGTAATTCAAATAGCCATTTTGGCGATGTTCCATGCAAACCATGAAAAGTGATCTTGAATGCCATGGAAAGTAGTTTTGCATAATTTGTTGTACGCTTGTTCTTGTGTCCAACTGTTGCTTAGCTCCTGTAGAATGATTTGACTTTTTTATTTATAAATCATATTACTACATTGATTGCTCATTGCTATTAATTTTGTCTGAAGTCTGAACTTGATATATTGAGCATATACTCTGATGATATCAGCTGTTAAATATTTTGTAGCAGATAGGTACCCTCCCTCCTTTGTCACCTTCCTGTATGATTGCAACTTGTTCTCTGTTTTTATGACATATTTTAGCATTGCAATATCCTCATGGGGAGCAGAAAACACGATGCTATAGTTTGTCTCACTCTTATTTGATTTATTAGGCCATGGAGGGTTTCATGTAAGAGAAGAATCTTGTGCAAGTGCCTCTATATGTTGGTTGAAATTCTTGCATGCAATCCATACTTATTTTTTGACTCATACATACAGAATTTATGATTGACCTGTTTTGTCTTAAAGAGTTAGGCCGGGATTGTGATCTTCTAATTGAGTTTGATCCACTGAGTTAGGTGTGGTGACCAACAATTTGTACAATGAGTGAAATTGAATTGGTCTATTTATATACATGTCATGCATCATGCACTAGAGAGTTAGCGTGGCTGGACCATCTCTACAGACAAAAAAGTAACTATTTTTTTTATTTATTTTGAGGTGAGGGATAAAAACAGGGAAGCTGGTTTCCAGCCTTTGTTCTTGTTTGTTATTGGGACAACTTATATTTTAATTTGATTAGGATGTCGCCATCTACACTTTCTTGTTAGTGCCAAGCAAACTTCTCTTGATTTTAGTGCTAGTACCCTCACTTCTGTGCACTAATTAAGTTCTTACTGTATATGCATGTGTCAATGCATATAACCTTGTGTGTTTGGCTGTCATTAGTAAATAGTAATCATAACAATGAAAGGAATTGCTAGAGTGTAGAGTGACAATAACATTTAGTTCCTTTACTTACTGAGGCATTGTTTATCTCATAGTTAAATGCTACCACCTTTTCATTGAGGCATTATAGTTTGGGAAGTGGTGGATTCCCAAGTTTTTCCCTCCCAATTAAAATTGACTCTGTATTCGAAGATCATATTGTTTTTTACTGGAAGTAAAGATTAAGGAATTTTTGAAAGTTTTTTAATTTGTCTTTGATTAAATTTTTCATTACAGCAATTTATTTTTTATTGAATCGAATTGATGTTTTTCTTAGTTTATTGTCTTAAGTATTGTTTTGCTTAATTGATAGGTTTTAACCATGGATAGATTTGAGCACCTTGGGTTTCTAATTCAGTTTGGTGATAAGGGATCTGAAGGAAATTCTTTCAGTGAATCTTCTCCCTTTTTTGCAAACTCAGACCCTGACATGCCCGCTGTTCCTGTTCCTGCTGCTCAAGTTCATGATTGGCTTCTACAGAATATAGCTGCTGCTTTGGAATATATTTCTGAACGGACTTCTTCTAAGGAAAATGGGCCGGCTAGTCCTTCTGATCAGGATGTTGCTATGACTGATGCATGCACTGCCTCAGTTAATAAGGTCTCAACAAGTACTAGAGGTGCAAGTTTCATTGAAGGGATTTCCAAATCATCATATGTGAAGCATGCACCTGACATTAAAGGTTCCAATATTAAGGTTTGTTTCTAATATACATCTATACATCTATTCATTATATTTGTCTGTTTTTCCTCACATTTTGGATTATGGCTTATGATATATCATTGAAGCTATTGATCTTAAGTAGCCATTTAACCCTTAATATTATGTTTTCGTACAAGGCTGCTAATAAGTGCGGTTATATGTTGAATTTAGAGAGGGAAATTTAAGATGAAATTACTAAATGATGAGGAAAATATTTTAGGGAGAAATTCTGAACGAAAAGACTTTCATATGTAATTGATTTTTACGCTTAACTCATATGCACCCTTAATAGACTTCGTGGGCTATTTCCTAGGCTAAAGTGTAAATGCCTGCAAACTTCCTAGGTGCATGAGTAAAACAGCTCATTTACTTGAATGTTCAATTTGCTAAGCACATGAATATACTATTTCTTAAGTACATTAAGTATTTTTTGTTACAACATACTCCAAATAGGTATTGGCTTCTAAATGAGTAGCTATTTAGCTCATAGTATTCCTACTTGATGTAATAAAATGACTGAAGCTTGATTTTGGGTATTGATCACATGCAATTTTCTTTCTGAAAGTTTGCAATTTGAAACTGCTAGGGTTTGTCTAATTTATGTCCGAACAAAGTATCTACATATAGATTAGGTTCATGATTTGGAAATTATTGAGAATGCTTGATGCATTATGTTAGGCATGAGCTCCAGCTAGAGAATTAGGTTTGGGAGGTATATACTAGGTGGAGGAAACAATGTGGAGTTTGTGGGCTGTTTGGAGATAGTTAAACAGACAGTTAGGGTTCAGGGATTTAAGTAGGGAAATGGGTGCAGCTGTGAAGGCAGAGGAAGTATATCCTGTAGTAACTAAAACTTTCAGTTGTCAGGAGCAACCCTTGTAAGGTGACATTTCATACTCTTTGTTCATGCTTGTCGAAATAACAAAATTTTTTCACTGTTTCCAATATCCCTCTTCTGTCTACTCTATTTTGAACCACAGGCTATTCTGAATCCTATCATATTATCACTCACTGTATGCATGAAAAATTTGTTTGTACTTAGTATTATAGTTGTTGAAGTGGGTGGAATGCATATATAACCAATGTCTGTAATTTGATGTCATGTCTGTGTTATCAATTGTGGATTGTGGAAAATGGAGGAAAACCAATAATCTGCTGTATCATGTAGCAAATAGCGTCGCAGGCAAATAGCAGAAGTCACACAATGGTTGAAATATATTATATAATATCAATTATGTATGTGCAAAAAATAAGTTCGTTCACAAATAAAAATAAAATGCATAAAAATAGGCATAATGTTGACAAAGAGGCATTTGTTTCATGGAATCTTTTTTCATTCTTGGAAATATGAAAGTGAAAATATTTATTCCTTTTTTTTCTTAGGAGGTTATCAAAAAATATTTGAGTATTTATTCCCAGGAAAGTCGCATTCCCTTATTTAAACCATTTTTACATGCTAAGGGGGTGTGAAAGTTATATTCCCATGGGAATGAGGGAAGTTATTTTTTAAGTTCAGTGTAACTTGCACCACTATAGTGGCTATTTAACTACTCTGATTGATATTGGCTATGTTATAGCTATACTTGAATAGAGGGTATAAAGTTGTCAACTGATAAGTTTGTATTGGGTTAATTTGGTTTTTCATGCTGAGTTTGTTTTTGAGCATCTCTGCTAAACTTTTTGAACATTTGGTTCCTTAAAAAAGATGTCACCGCTCCGTCTTATGATATAGTATTTGTTTAGTGAATATATTTTTTTTGTTCTTGAATCACCTTCTTATGCATCTTATTTCATGTGTGTTTGGAAATTGAGAGGTCAGTTGAGATTATTGTTGATAGCTATATGTAGTATGCTAATAAAAATTCTGTTTGATAATTACAGGTTCTAAATTGCCACGAGTCTGCCATATACATCTTAGCACCTTTGAGATATGCTACTGTTTATGGATGTTCAGATGCAACAATAGTTCTAGGAGCAGTAGGAAAGGTAATTTAGTAGCTTTGTGTCCTGCTTTGAAAGGACCTTAATGATTCTATACATATATGAGGAATGAACTACAATGAAATTTGTTTTTGTTTCATAATGCATTGTTGTTAAATGGTGGCCATGATTGTGTGACGACAATATGTTGGGTTAAACATTTGATAATCTCCCATTTTGATATGGCAGGCCATGATGCTTGTAATGCTCTTGCCGTTTGTTGGAGATCTCATATTAATTAGAGATATGATTAAATTATACTATGAGTATAAATTTTATCTTGCAAGTCAATTTTATGAGATTGAATTTGGTTAAAATCCACTTTCTAAGATATTATTAGAATCTATCTTGATAAAATTTGTTAGGTCTATTGTGCCACTTGTTATCAGATCACCTGCAAATATTTAGTCTCAGGTTGAAGGTTTGTTAAAGATATGACCAAATTATAATATATAAGTGAGTGCAAATCTCATTTTATAAATCGGTTTTGTGAGGTTGAGTTAGACATAAAATTCAATTTCTAAGAGTGCCAAATGTGCTTATGACAAATGAAAAACTCGTAGAAATGGTGGAACTGACCCAACATGTTTTCATGGTATAACCCCTCACCAAAAGTTGTTTGCAACCCTAACTCCTATTTTCTGTGTTTTGAGTCTTACCTCTTTTACGAAGGCATTGACATCATCTGACCGGCAGCAACTCATATTCTGGCAACCTACCCGCGTCTCTCTGTTCTTGGTTTATTTCTCTGTGTTTCTATCCCTTTCCTCTTCCATTTTCTGGCTAGCTTCTCCAGTGACCCACCTCTTTTTGTTTCAATTGATTCAATCTCTACCTTTTAAATTCTGTTACTCTGCTTATTGACTATGCTGCTTTTAGTCTATTATTTTTTTAACATTAGTTTTTTCTTTCTTCTTTAAAGTCTGCAGTTTATTTTATTATATGTGTTTGTGTGTTATATAGTCATTTATGGTTGATTTTTGGCGTGCTGTATGAACTGCTATCCACCATAAATAGCACTGCTGGAATGCGAGATATTTGGTCATTTTAATGGTAAGGTGATATGCATGGAAGATGATACTGGTATGATAGATATGCAGTGGGCTTCAAGTGAATGAGATTTCCTTCCTTAGGGTTAAAGTTCTAGTAGGTAAGGGGAATGTATGGAACTAAGGTGGGTGTATAGGATTAGGATATCAAAGGGTTTTAAAAAACTTTTTTTGATAAAAAAGTCTTATGGTATTCAATCAAGAATTTTAAATGATATAAATAAGCCTTGTGATATTCAATTAATATAAGTAGGAATTTTTAAGGAGTGTACCAAAATCTATTAAGATATTTTTCAACATCTAAAAATCCATGGAGTTCTTTCAAATCATAAATCCATAAAGTCTTTTCAAATCTTTAAAATTCTTACATTTTAAATCAATTAAAACCGACTTATAAAGTAAGGTTTGCACTCATTTACTATAATTTGGTCTCATTTTTAGTCAATGTGGGATTTCTAACACATTCTCTCACATTGAGAATTTGGATGATTCTAACAATCTTAATCATAAAAGTCTTTTAAAAAAATCTGATAAGTCAACATTTCTACACAATATTTTAAAATCTGTAAGACTTTTTATTCCAAAGTAATCTTCTAAAATCGTGATCCAATACACTCACCTAACTCTTTCTATTAGATTTTGTCTTAACCATGCAACCTTGAATATCGTCAATTCCTAAGGAATACTCTATACTATAAAGAAAATGTATTTTAAGTTAAGTAGATTACATGACAATTTGGGAAATTATTTTTTCCCTTCCCTTTATTCATACCTTCCAATTTAAAGATGCTCGTGAGTACAAGGAGTGGACATTGGGACTAAAAGAATATGAAAAGTTGCTCAGATAAAATGTTCCTTGTGTAAAGAAATGATCATAGTCTTGTTGATTCATGTTTGTGAGTAGTGACAGAAATTCTGATATTTCAAAATCCTTCAATTTTGTTAAAGGAGATCGAAGTTCATGTTTAAGACTGAAAAAGAAAAAGCAAAATGAAGGGATGGCAAGATGCCCGATCAATCAAAAAGATTGAATGTGCAAAAGTAAAGACTTCAACTTTCTTTGGGTTGGGGAATGATAGTTGACACCTAACTTGTTTGAGAGTGATATTTTCTTGTACAACTCCTGGTTGATCACAATAAATTTAAAAGTAATATTTTTTTATCATTTGGTTTTGTTTATGTAAATATATGCTTTGTGAAGGACAAGAGATAATGATTATTGCTTTGTTCCCCACAGTTATGCATGTTATGGTAATCTGTTATTATTTGCTGCCTGAAAACCATATATGATGATTTTAACCTAAACTAAATGCCTATGTGAACACTTCTCAGAAAGAAAAATATCAAGGATAAATAAAAGCAGTTTCTCTGTAAGTTAAAATTAGATTATAACTATTTGTAAAAGTTATTTCCCACTAGCTTCTTCAGAATCTTATTCTTAATATATGCATAAGCTAATTTTAGCTCATGAAGAAATTGATTTCATTTTTCCTTTTTATTTTTCTCTCCTAAAAGTGTAAAGGAGAAATTTTCTCAAAAAGGGCCCTAATTGTCATCATACGCATGTAATGGTAATCTGTTATTATTTGCTGCCTGAAAATCATTCAATATGATGATTTTTACCTAAACTAAATGCCTATTTGGAGATGTATCTCTATAAACACTTCTCAGAAAAAAAATAACCAGGAAAAATTCAGTTTCTCCATAAGTTAAAATTAGTTTGTACATAAACTATTTGTAAAAGTTAGTTCCCATTAGCTTCTTCAGAATCTTATTCTTAATATATCCGTAAGCTAATTTAGCTTATGGTGAAATTGATTTCACTTTTCCTTTTTTATTTTTCTCTCCTAAAAGTTTAAAGGAGAAGTTTTCTAAAAAATGGCCCTAATTGTCATCATTTAATATAACACCTTTAAATGATTTACTTTTTTAGGTGCCAATTTTATTTTGATTTATAATGATTTCTCCTTCTGGATTCACCTTCCTGCATTTTACCACTTTCAAGATATAATAGAACTATTTACTCATCATTTAAATACTTTTGGTAAGACTTGGTATCTGGGAGGCTTTTTAATGATCTTCTGCCTACCATTAGCAGTGGAATAGCTGGTGCTTAATTTGCAGAAAAGATGTTGATCTCTCTGCATACTTGTTTTTGTTTGACAGGCTGTCAGAGTAGAACATTGTGAAAGAGTTCATGTAATCGTAGCAGCAAAACATATTTGTATTGCTAATTGTCGGGAATGTGTTTTCTTTTTGGGAGTGAACCAGCCACCTCTTATTGTTGGTGATAATCATAAACTGCAGGTGAGCTTCTTCATTCACTGTTGCATTATTTATGAAGTTGGTACTCTGTCCTTCCAGGTTGGCTTTGACATGAGAATGTAACTATAAATTTTGGAACTATGTTAAGGCATATTATGAAATGCTTCTTCAGAAAATTCGAAAAGATTTATTTGTGATATGTACTTTGTGGCTTAAAACTTGTATAATTTTGCACAATATAGGCTAGTACCTGCGAAACTTGGTCCTTTTGGTTGAGGTGTAGTGTTGGACATGTTCTGACACTGGTAGGTATGGAACACCTGTTAGACACTCCTCACTAGCTTCCTAATTATTTTCTTCCAAAAATTAGCTTAAATACTTTAGCCAAACCAACACCTCTATACACTTGGAGTCTAAATTACACTAATATTATGAAAAGTATTCAATATTTTAACAACTTGACAAGTTAGATGAAAATATTAAAAATAATGCATCTCAATAATTTTTTAGTTAGGTATTATTTGATTATAATAGAAAAAAATGTAAAACTTTGCAAGTTCTTTTGAGAAGGTGTGTATACTTGTATTGAAAGTTATAAATTTTTCTTTTGAGATATTTTGTAAGGAGAGAAAATGCTTTTTGACTGTGACTCGATAATCAATATCATAGGAAGAAAAAGAGATGAAAATGTAAACATCTTAATTATTAATTTAGATAATTTGTTTTA
This sequence comes from Macrotyloma uniflorum, assembly GCA_016859785.1. Taxonomy (NCBI): domain Eukaryota; kingdom Viridiplantae; phylum Streptophyta; class Magnoliopsida; order Fabales; family Fabaceae; genus Macrotyloma; species Macrotyloma uniflorum. The sequence continues at coordinate 7,698,290 of BDMB01000004.1, forward strand.
TACTTTTGCTCCTCATATTTAATTTCATTTGGATCTCTCTCTCTCTCCTATATTATAACTTATAGCACTTTGATTATTTAGTGTCAGGTGGTAATTTCTTGGTATTTTTAATCATTGGGATGTGATTTGGCCTTATTTGTTACTAAAATTTTTCCTCAAATGTGCAGAAAGGAGTTAATAAAATCACTGCAAAATATTGGGCAACTATTTATGGCACTTTGATTATTTAGTACTATTGAGTCGTGTACATGAGTGGATAAAATAATTTGCCTAGCTATTAAATTGTGTGACTAATACATGATTGTATAAAATAGTTGGAATTTTGATTGAAAACTTATACACTGATTTTATTATGTAAAGAGAGAAAATACAAGAAGATACTGAGACTCTGTTTACAGAACCTATATATACAGAGTTCAGTTACAGACCATGTAACAAAACAGTTAAACACAACTAGAAAAGTAAATAACAACCTTGCAAATAATAATACTAAACAGAACAACAAAAACTAACAGTTGTAACAAAGTAACCAACCTAATTACAAAGTCTAATCAAGCTCCATATGTTTGGTTTTAGCATGAAAAATAGGACTGTGAGCTAAATTAACGGCACTTAGATTGTCACACAGAACAATAGGAGTGTAATGAGAAACTCAAAGTTCCTTGAGAAGTGTTTGAATCCATAATATGTCAGCTGTGGCACAGCTAAGCTCCTATATTCAGCTTCGGTACTAAACCTTGAAACCACTGTTTTCTTGACCACTGTGAAACTAAATTAGTCCCAAATAAATGATGGACCCTAAAGTAGATTATCTCTCATACAGATCAGTTGTGCAAGCTGAATCACAGAAGGATGTAATAGCTAGAGATTAATGAGGAATAGCAGGGTGAACAATGAGACCATAGTGTAAGGCCCCTTTAAGATATGCCAATATTCTTTTAACCACAACCCAATGAGATTCAAGAGGAGAAGCCATAAATTGGCAGACCTTGTTGACAGCAAAACTTAATTCAGGATGTGTAATAGTAACATAGCACCTACAATGGACCTATAGAAAGAAGGGTCTTGCAGCATATCTGAACCATGTTTAGACAATTTGCAATTAGATACCATAGGAGATGAAATAGGCTTGGATTCAAGCATATTTGTCTTGATCAGTAGGTTTGTGATGTATTTAGCCTGAGTTATAAGAACAGACCCATTAGGTAATCAATGAACTTCAATACCAAGAAAATAATCTAGGGGACTAAATTGCTTTAGAGAAAACTTGGAATTCATGTAAGGATTTGCTGTATGAGAGAAGATGAGATAGTAGAGGCACGACTGTATACAAACAATGAAGGGTCACGTTTGCTATCAGTAAAGCCAAACAGAAGAAGAGTAGTTTTCAGCCTTTCAAACCAAGTTCTAGGAGCTTGTTTAAGGCCATATATTGCTTTATTCAACTTTTAGACTAAAGATTTATCTTCAACTTCAAACCTTGAGGTTGAGGCATGTAAACCTCTTCTTGAAGAAAGCCATAGAAAGACATTATTTACATCAACTTGAAACTGAATAGTATTTTTCCTACCAATATGTCCTCGATCACAGCCAAAGCGACCACCATGATTTCCTCTGTCATGAAATGCTTAATTAGAATTCTAATAGTTAGTCTTTGAATCTAAGTTTTGATTATCACTACCAATTTCAGAAGACTGGTTTATCAACTCTGCTTGTGTAACAGTAATAGAAGGTGAAAAGGTCATAGAGGCAATAGGAGCTTATTGTACTTTTGATTTCTAAGTTTTTGAGTAAGAATTAAACCTTTAACTTCAACTAAAATTTCATTAATGTGACTTTCAAGCAACGAAATAACAAAATCCAATTCTTTTGGTATGACATAAGTATTCTTCAATAGTATTATTTTCCAGTAACACATGACAAAGTTCAGATTTGAGTTGTCATGCTCTAGCATGTGTTTGATGATGAAAATAAGAGTGTATTTTGTCCCATACTTCATAAGAATGAATTGATCCAAGAACATGAGCAAGCATTTAACTCGATTAAGATGATAGGTGCAATGCAAGAAGTAATTGATCTTGCTTTTCCTAGGCTAGATACTTTGGATTGATACAATTTTGATCGCGATCACTCTCAAACAGAAAACTCTTTGGAATAGAAGGAGAAACAACAAATCAATGAAGGTTATGTGCTTTGATAACAGGTTCGATTTGCTGTCTCCATAGCAAAAGTTTCTTCTCATCAAGTTTTCCGATTTGATGAGAGGTGGCTGGAGCAACCATCTGAAAAAGAAGAAATCAGAGTAGCCGCAGGAGTTGTGGGAGAAGCTCCATCAAGATTTGTGGCGGAAGCCATGAAAAAGGATCAATGAGCTCTGGATACCATGATAGAAAACTTATACATTGATTTTATCATGTAAAGAGAGAAAATACAAGAAGATACTGAGACTTTTTACAGAACCTATATATACAGAGCTCAGTTACAGACCATGTAACAAAGTCACACATAACTAGAGAAGTAACTAACAACGTAATAACCTTACAGATAGTAATACTCAACAAAATAATAGAAACTAGCAATTGTAACAAATTAACCAACCCAATAACAAAGTCTAACTGAAGTATTACACTTAAAATTGTAAATAGGAGTACTTTGAGCTTTTTTATGGATCGTACGTTGTTGGTGTACAGGTATTATTTGCATTTTTTAATTCTAATCTGTTGGTTATTAAATTTTTAAAATACAGCACACATATAGTTATAAGGTGTAGTAGAAAAAGAAACAGAAAGGTTAACTCCATGATGGATAAACCCTTAAAAGCCATCCAAGATTAATATATTTGGTGCCTTGCAAGAACCAGCCTTTGAGTTTGTCATCAAAATCTAGTAACAGATTAATCAACCGTTCTTTTATTTCACTAAATATATAGTATTTGTTTTATTAGAAAAAAATATGGTCTGTATGTAGCATCTTACCTAAGTCATTTTTCTGACCACATTTATGCTGCTAGTTATACTCCTAGCTTCTTTGTTCTTAAATGTATGTATATTTTTCATTACAATTCTCACTCTTGTCTGCTGAATTCCTGGTTTGAAATCTTCTTCCTTATAATGTTAACAGGTGGCTCCCTATAACACTTTTTATTCACAATTGGAAGAGCATATGAATGAAGTTGGAATTGTGCCCACGGTTAACCGATGGGATGAGCCTCTAGCATTGGGCTTGGTTGATCCACATGATTCATTGTCTCATCCAGCTGGTGTCTCCGATGTTCAAGCCGAGTCTGCTATGCGGGTGGACCCAGATCAGTTCACTTATTTTGTGGTATGAATGTTTCTTTAATACTGACTTGTACGGAAAGTATAGATTTTATTTTTAGGTAGTCTTTGAATGGATATTCTGCCATTAGATGATATCTTGAGCAGGGTTTTAAGTAGTGCAATATAGTACCGCTATAGCAGTGCAGAGTGGTACCTACCCACTTCAGGGGCTGCTGAATAACATCCATAACAAGCAGTATTGCCACACTGTGTGGATTCCAAAAAATCCCTCTGATCCGCGTTAGGACTTTTTTGGATTTTAATATCCAAAATTGAAATTTATAGATGTACAATAGTAATAATCATAAAGAAGACTTGGAGTTAGAAGATGATAATTGATAATTTTTAGCTAGGAAACTTTTATTTGAATTTGTTGGTATTTGTATGCTTTGTTTAGAGTTAAGACACCTGTGGCATTTTATTGTTAATTATGAACGTTAATAATTATTTATTAATTTTTATCATTGTTGAGAATTTATATTTATGTAGTAAAAAAATTGAAAATAGTGGACATGCAGGTATACTGTATCCCGATATAATGTTTATGGAGCGGACTGCTATTTGGTATTTAAAACATTGATCATGTGTGTTTAATTTGTAAATTTTCAGTGATGAACAGAGTTCAAGGTGCATTTCTTTATTCTTTATTCAATCATGTTTTTCTCTGTCCGTATTGTTGTCATGCAGATTCCAAACTGGTTTGGAGGAGAGTCCACTGGAGCTACAAAAGGCAACCCATTCACGTTACCAGATGCTTATATGGCATCTCAGGATAAAAATGTATGCCTGCATTCATTATTGGACTTCCAATTAAGTGTTTTTTTTTTTCGTTTTTTTTTTTTTAAATGTGAATTATGTTTCAAATTCAATGAATTGTATCTTTGCAGGAAAAAAATTTAGAGAAGATAAGGCAACTCTTACGAGAAGCTCCTTTAGAAGAAAGTCGTAAACGAGAATTGTCATCTGCTCTCCATGTCTACTTCAGAGACTGGTTATATGGTAACTATCATTTTATTGCCTTTTAGGCCCAATGTAAATGAGCTTTTGTACTAGTACTTGGAGGATGAAATAAAATGAAACTTTTCCCGCAAGTTAAAATCAGCTTGAAGAAATTATACGAATCAAACTTCTAAATAGAAGTTTCAATCACAAGCAATTGATGAACAGTATATTATAAAAGGAGAAGTTTGGTCCAGAGCGGGTTGCTCTACTTATATTCAAGAGGAGGCTAAGCAGATAATGCTAATAATAACTTGTTTTCTGTTGTTGCAGCTTCTGGAAACATTCGTCAGCTTTATTTTCTACAAGGCGATTGATCTTTGTCAGACAATGCAATGGCACAGTTAATGGTACAGGAACGAGGTTTCTGGTTTCCTTTTTGTACTTCCTCTTCTATTCCTCTTGCCAATTTTATTGGCGGCATAGGTAGCTGAGATCAGATGAGGTGAATTAGAGTGACACCTATTTATGCCGTGACTTCAGCGATGCACAGAATCGATGAAAAATACAGTTGCTAATCTTATTGTAATATTTTTTTGTTTGTGAAAATAATTACTGTAATATTTTGTTAGCCTAAATTAATGGCTTTTGTGAAAATTCCTGCTGCCAAAATCTAGTGGACTGTATATCTCCCAACTTCGAGTTTTTACGTTTACATAATATTTTGCTATTTTGTTTTTAAGCATAAAGTCTATATTTTATCCCAAATAATTCAAATTTCTATTATGATATTAGCTTTTCATTTGAAGTTTTAATTGTAATCTCACTATGTTTGAAAATAAAGTTGTCATTCTTTATTGGAATATGTTGAGCCTTTATTGCATAAACTTGAATGGAAGTCCTCCTCAATTATTTTAATATTGATTCTTATGTTAGAGGATAGACAAAATAGAATAACGAGAAGAAGATTTACAAAATGAGATGGAGGAGGACATTTCAGTTAGAGGCACTAGACTCCTTTTTTTTTTTTTTTTTAATGTTTATCAATCTTGCAATATTGCATTTTTTGAACGCAATGGCGGAGGAGGTTCTTATGATAAAAAGAAAGAATACATGGCAATTAGTAAACAAAACTCAAGATAGAAAAGTTATTGAGGTTAAATGGGTGTTTCGAAGCAAGTTAAATGCAGATGACTCGATCAATAAACATAGGTAAAACTTGTGCTTAAAGCTATGTTCAAATTTTTGGAGTGGAATACTCATACATATTTGGACCAATTGTTAGATTAAATACCATACTTGTTGTTGTAAAACAAATGGGCTAAAAAGTGTATTAATTGGATGTTAAATCAACATTTTTGAATGGTTTGTTGGAAGAATGAATTTATATTGAATAACCTGAAGAATTTAAGAAGAAAGGAGAAGAAGACAATGTTAATCTTTTAAAGAACTTTATGGATGGAAGCAAATTCCAAGAATTTAGTATAATAAACTATTGCTGTCAATCAAGCCTCTGTTGACAATCAAGTTATAATAACTATTTCTTATAATCTTGTATTCTATAAAAAAACTAAACACTTCAACAACATCAAGTTATTTTTCTTAAGAGAAATGCAAAGAGATAGTTTTATAACTCTTATTTATTATAGAGCTGAAGAGCATATGAATGATATTTTACTAAGTATCTGTTTGAGATCTTGAGAATGAAATTCGGTGTTTGTATTCTCTAAAGTAAGGAGAAGTGTGTTAATTATTTAATATTATTGATTTTATTTTACTGTTATTTATTTATGTTTTGAATAAGTAAAAGTTAGTTTTTTAACTTTTAAAAGTTGAATAAATTTTAATTTTTAAATTTATTTAATCATGACCTCTTTAAAAAATATTTTGTTAGTGGTTACTTATTTATATTATATATATATATATATTTTGAATTAATGAAAATATATATATCTCATTTTAGCATATTTGTATTTTTTCTTTTTTTTTTCTTTCTCTCATCACATACTTTCTCTTTAGAAATTTTATTTCTAGGTATTAATCCATTTAGATACTTAGAAAATAATTAGGTAAAAAAAATTTAATGCAAGGATAATTAGAAAATAGTATTAAAAATATATTTAAGGATTAAAATAATTAGGATATTTAAGCTAAAAACATTCATACAAGGATAATTAGAAAATAGTATTATAAGAAAGAACAACGAAATTTAAAAAAAAAATATCAAATTTAAAGTATTTATAAGCATTTGATTTAAAAAAAAAAAATGTTACTAGCACTCATCTAAAATATTGATAGTACATTCTCTCAAATATATTTAGATACATTATTTATTATTAATTACAAGTGATTAAAAGTAATATAAAATTGTTAATATCGTTACTTAATTAAAAAGTTTAATTCATAATTTTATAATTCTTAAAAAATCAACTATTAATAATAAATATGTCAAAAAGAAAGAGCTGTTAATAATTTAAGTAAAAAAAAATGCTCAAATAAGTAGTTCAAAACGTCAAGGGAAGTCCAAACGGTGCATAGCTGGATGTTATATCTTGTTGATGAGTCTTCTTAAAACGTTTCAGTTTGAAGTTTAAACCCCTTTTCGTTTTCACAAAACCGGTTCATCATCAACCATTTGTCCTTTTCTGGGGTATGCATTGCATGTTTTTACTTTCCATTCCATCTCAAAGTGTTTATATTTTGCATATTTTAATCTGTATTAGATGTTTTGACAAAGTTTGTTCCCATTACATAGTTTCATTTCATGCATTGTTATTCTCATTACTACAAAAAAGTCTTTTTACGTCGGTTATATTATACATTTAACGTCAATTAATGTGGCATCGTTAAATCAGGCGATGTTAATTTTAGCATTGGTTATCAAAACAACCGACGTTGAAACTTTACAATATAACGTCAATTACTGTAATAACCGACGTTGAATATCTATTATATAATGTCGGTTATTTTGTAATCGACGTTGAAACTTCATTATATAACGTCGGTTATTTTGTAACCGACGTTGAAACTTCATTATATAAAGTATAAAAGTTTATGATACAACAAACATAACCGACGTTGAATATGTTTGATTTTAGTGATTTAACGTCGTTCTCTACCATAACCGACGTAGATTTTCGATCAATTTTTAAAATTTGAAATTTTTTTATATTAATATTTCTGTTATAAGACCTGATAATCGCATATATATTAATGAAATGTTATTATAACAAGTAAATAATTACAATTACAATTACAATTAATGAAACAAAATTCTCATGTCATAAATAATACAATTACAATTAATCATTTAGATACAACAAGTCAAGAAAACCCTAACTCTCTCTCTATGTGCAATTATTTGTTCCTTCCTAAATTGATGTGGTACAAGTGTTTTTAATTCCCTAACTCTCTATGTTCAATTTTTTCTTCCTAATTTGAACAAAGTGTGCTGCCCATTTGTCTCTAACCATTTGTATGGTTTGAATAGACAATGCTTCTTTGTCTGTAAATGCCTGTAAAAACGAAATAACTTATTGATTAGTTCCGATTATAACAAATAAATTGAATGTAACAATTTAGTTAAATAAGATGATACTTACCTCATCCCAAGTATCTCGAATGTTTCCAACAATAATCAGCCACATCCACACTCGAAGGAACTAGGTTGTTTGTTACACTGAAATATGACTTATTAATATATAGTTTAGCATAAAAACTTAAATTAGATACACTAAAAAGGTACATACCGTAATAAAATTCCAATTTGGAGGGGTGTTTTGGTGTTTTCCACGTAAAGTACTGCAAACCTTAAGTACACTAATGAAAAATATTAGTTAGGGTTTTAGGCTTTAAAATAAAAGAACTTATATAAAAATACAAGTAGGATGTTAAAAATACATACCCGTTTAAAATATTTTTGATGTCAATGTCAGGTTTCCTCCCCAATGAGCATAACCAACACACTGCATTCTTCTTAGGTAAAATAACCAATAGTTGCCAATAGTTTCTGTATAATTACCAATAATTAGAAGTTATTGAATAGAATAATGTAGGGAAAAATGATATTTTGCATAACTTACTGGTTTAAATAAGCTCCAAGGTATATATCTCGCTTTGACTCCATCACCCAGCTTTGGATATATTTTTGAACTTCTTCTCGTCTATTTGCTGATCTTTGTATCGATTGGGGCTCCAGGAATCCATAAGCATCTATTGTGTCTTGCTCCTCTGCCAGCTGATGCAACATCCTATAATATAGCAATGTCCTTAAGATGCATACATGTCATGTAACCCTAAATAAAGCAGTGTATGTAAAAGCTATATATGTACTTACAGTGTCCAAACTTGTAGAACAACTATGTTTAGACATTGATTTCCTTGTGCAATCTCCAAGGCATCTGTATAGGCAATGTATATAGGGAATTCTTGATTCTGCACCCCAAATAACTGAGCATCCCATTGTAGTTCGAATTCCTTTATAAATAATTGTGGAAAAATTGCCAGCAAATCATATATTGGTCTTGATGAGTCCTCCATATCTGGTGTCTTCTCCTTCTCCTTCTCCTTCTCCTTATCCTTAAATGCATGATTGTACATGTTAGACATAATAATTAATAACAATCAAGTAAATAAATAAATAAATGTTAAAGTTAGAAATGAGAGACAAACCTTTGCAACAAGCGGTTTTACAAGATGCCTAGGCCACACAATGAAGGTTTGAAGGACATTTTCCACTGTCTGCACCTCATCAATGGGGATATGGACTATAGCAGCAGCATGTATAACCTCTTCAACCATCCACACAGTTATTTATATGCCCATCAGTACACACTTGTGACAACTTATACAGTATATATTTAAATCAAAAGTTCCCATGAGTTCAGGAACTTCGTTCAATACTCAACACAAATAAAGACACGTGGACCTGGAAATTTCTAACTCCATTGCCAAAGTGATTGCAGAAGCAGACAAAACAAATAAGCAAACTCTTAACCTGGATATTTTTTCATAAGTATTTTCTAGGAAACAATAAAATAAAATGTGTTTTTTCCACAAACAATTGCAAATATTTTTTAATAGTTTGGCATAAGTTATCTCTTTGAAAATTACACATATAATAAATAAAAAAAAGTGTTTGAGAGGATATGGCACTGTTTGGGAAAAATAAGTGTTTCATATTATAACGCTGACTTGTATTGTACAGTACTTTGAAAACAATGTAAGAGAACATTCAATTACAGGAAACGGTTTTTTCAATAACATTAACTATACAGAAACGTGTGAAATGAGTGTAATAAGATAACGTTAAAATATAAAAACTTTACCACTTCTATTTTCATGTTTTCCTTTACTTTATTGAGCTAGAGAAAATAGGTGCGAAAGGGAAAGACTCGCACCACGAGAAAAACGCAGGAGATCTTCTATCAAAACAGTAGAGCTGGGAAGAGGGTAAGAATTGCTTGCAAGGTCAGGATTAATTAATATTATTATTATTAGTAGAAGTTTTCATTCTGAAATTGATGTGTGTATGTTGATTCTGAAATTAATATGTATATGTAATGGTATATATGTTTGAATTTTAGAAAGAGATAGGTAGAAAGATGTGTTTGTTTTGTTGTAAAATTTGGGTGGATAGATACATCCCTTTCGTATGTAGAACCAGCTAGCATAGCAAGTGTGTGACAGGGACAGAAAAAGTAGCACAAAACGACAGTTACACTTGTTAGGGCCGGGAATGGTTAAAACTTGGAACGTTGGATTTGGATGTGGAGGCAGTGAGGAAAATTGAATTGTTGAGTTGAGAAGGGAAGGGAAGAAAAAGGAGAAAAACAAAAGAGGGTACAATCTGTCTCTCGTAGCTGGCGCTTTACCTCCATTATTTTTGGTTTTGGACAGACAAGGGTGTGTTTGGTTCTCTGACTACACTCACTCACTCCTTCTCTCTTCTCAGTGTACCACACGCTGCCACTGCCCACTGCCACTATGGCCCAGCGTCAACTCTCTCCTTTTCCCTACCCTTCCACCTCCTCTTTTGTCTTCCACTTTACTCTCCCACTACCACTCCTTTGAATCAAACACAACACTTTCACATTCACAACTTCACAACCAACCCCTCCTCTCTCTCTCTTACTCTCTCTCTCTTACTCTCTCTCTTTCTCTTTCACTCTCTCTCCTCTCTTACTCTTGTCAAACAAACCACAATGAATATCAACATCAATAACACTACACTCTAGCCTGCCACCACACCTCACCTCACTACCAATGGGTTCAGACGCTGCTGGGACCAAACTCTCCTCTTCTGAGTCCCTCAATGGTTTGAAATTCGGCCAAAAAATCTATTTTGAGGATGTGGGTCTGGCTACTCCAGCCACTTTTACTTCTGCTGCTGCTTCTGCTGTTACTGCTTCTTCTCCTTCTTCCTCTTCTTCAAGGAAAGGAAGAGGTGGGTCTGTTCAACCAGCTCAGCCTCCTAGGTGTCAAGTTGAAGGGTGTATGGTAGATCTGAGTGATGCCAAAGCTTACTATTCTAGGCACAAGGTCTGTGGCATGCACTCTAAATCCCCTACAGTCATTGTTGCTGGTCTTCAACAAAGGTTTTGTCAACAGTGTAGCAGGTCAACCCTTCTTTCATTGTTGTTATTACCTGAAACAAAAAATTCTTTCTTTTTCTTCTTCTTCTGCTGTTTTAATATTTTACTATAATAGGTGATGTAAGATAAAGTAGGGTAGGGTTTTGTTTATTTTATTAAAAAAAATTGCCGGTTATTCTACGGTTTGGGATGTATGTGGTGTAGGTTCGTAGGTGAGAAATGTTATCCTGTTTTGTCGGTGCAATTATAGGTTTGTTACTTGTTTGGAGTTGTTGGTTTAGTTTCTTAATCGTGGTTTTGCTTTTGTTCAAGTTTTGGTGTGATTCTTTATGTCTGTTCTGGAGATGTTTTTGTTCAATTCAAATTTGGCTGATTGTGCTCGATGTACTTTGCTTTTTCCTCTAGCTTAGCTTTAAAGTGCTTATCTGAACGGCTGTCTGATAACGCGTGTGAAATATTGTTTTCCTTTTCAGCGAATTGATTCTTGCACCCCAGGTGTTTTTGGTATTAAAAATAATAACTCCATTTGTACGGAAAAGGTTTGAAGTGGGTGTGCAAATTGTAGTCTGAAAATCACACAACACCACCCTGCTGTTTTACCTCTAGCCTTGTGGGGTTGGAGTACGGGCCCTCAATTCTGTATTCATATGCTGTTATAATTTTCTGATTACTGTTTTTGGGTTTGGATCTTATTTTGGAGAAATAATAATTGTTTTTTTTTCTATTTATAGATTACTGAGAGAGCCTTTGAAAAAAAGAACTATTGTTTCTCATATATAATTTATTACCAAACATGAGCAAACTTTATAGGGCCGTTATCTGTGAGAAGATAAATCCAGGTATTTCAGTTTAGTGTTATGAATTAAGTGTTTTATCATGCGAAAGCATGTTGTTGGTGCTACAAGAGCACTCCCTTTTGATCTTAGTGAACCTAAGGTTGTTAGTTAAGGCTTGCATCATAATCATAACGATAGTCTTCTGCTAATTGGAGTATGAGAGTGGCCACAACCTGCCGTTGTCTGGTCATCCATAAAGTGGGTCCTGGTTGTAGGTAATATAAGACTTTATATATCTTAAGCTTGATAGGTTGTCTGATTGTTCTTGTATTGCCTCCTTAACTCATTACTTTTCATACTGTGTAGTTTGACCTGTTAACACCTAATTGAGAATGAGTGCAATTGGTGTTGCTGGATCATGCAATCCTAACCACACGCTTTGCTTATGTGCCTATTCATCTTTCTATTCTGTTTTATAGTGCTAGCTATGTCAGACTGTTTTTGTCACATTTACTATCCATTTCAATTTGACTCATTTGTGCTAGAGGATGCTTCTTTGCGTTTTATGACAGTATTTAGTGGTTTAATAATCTTGTACTTTGGAGATAGATGACCATCATAATTGGAAAGTTTCCGACTACAAGATATGGAGAATATTGGGTCTATTAGTCAATGAATGTGGTTTTTTATATGCTGTTTTTTATTGTAGGGTTAGCTTTCTAGTGGCTGTTCCAAGTGTAATTTTTGTCTTGTTTTGGTCTCACGGTTCTTCCTGGGGTTCAAGAGGGTTTTCTAAGTCAAATGTTATACTTTTGATCTGTAGAATTTCTAGATGAGGAGCAATCTATTTTCCTTAATGAGAATAATCAGAAAATGGGAAAACAATACTCTTCTAAATATGCTATAAGATAAAATACATGAATGCAAAGATATTCTTGAAGATGGATTTTTCTAGCATCTACATTGTGGTTTATCCCCTGTATTTAAGCTTGTTAACTCTTCTCTTTTGAATTATATGGTGTGTAAAGAGTAAAGATAATGCTACCCCTTTTTGTAATAAAGAAGAGAAAGAACGTTATTGGTATTTTCTTGGTCTTATTTTATGAATATGTTAAGGCTAAATTCTATGTATCATGGAGCTACATGATGTTACCTGAGCAATGTTTTGAGGATTGTTTCTGTAAAACAGGTGTCGAGGAACATCTTATACTCTGCTAATATTTTATCTCATTCAGTGATGATGTGCATCATTTCAAGATGTGTAAATTATGATTACATCTTATGGAAAATTACCCTTATTCTAGTGCTTATACATATTATATTATTTGTGTTCTCTAATATTTGCAATGATGACTATATCAAGTCTGTTAGAAATTTAATCTCATTTTGATTTTGATGTAACGAGAGATACTTCAATTTGTGGCAACAACACCATGCCATGCCATGCTACTAGGAAACAATAGTCTTGTCATGTTAGCATTTCTCAAGTCTTGGCACTTGGGTATATGCTTGTACTCATTGGACTATCTTTGACTTAAATTGGAATAATTTATATTTGTAAAAAACTAATATCATGTTTCATAGCCTTGCCCAGATTTCACCAGCTTCCCGAGTTTGATCAAGGAAAAAGAAGTTGCCGCAGGCGATTAGCTGGCCATAATGAACGACGGAGAAAGCCCCCACCCAACTCCCTCTTAACCTCTCGCTATGCCAGACTTTCTTCATCTGCTTTTGGTTAGAAACTATCAGTAAAACATCAGTTTCATGTCTCTCTCAATTTTTCCATAGGGAAGCATATTTAGTTTCTGCTTGTGCCATTCCTGGCATTACACATAAAACAAATTCTAATGTCTGGCACTTTTTTTGACAGATAATAGTGGCAGAGGTGGCAACTTTCTGATGGAATTGGCTTCATATCCAAAGCTTAGTCTGAGAAATTCACTTCCAACACCTAGATCATCCGAGCTAGCTCCTGGAAATCAAACCTCCACACTTAGCTGGCACGGCAACTCAGAGACACCATCTGACATTTTCTTGCAAGGTTCGGTGGCTGGGACAAGCTTTACTGGTCCCGATCATTCTCCAGGGGAAAGTTACACTGGTGTCACTGACTCGAGCTGTGCTCTCTCTCTTCTGTCAAGTCAAACATGGGGTTCTAGAAACACAGCACCAAGTCTTGGGTTAAATAGCATGATAAATTTCAATGGGACACCCATGACACAACTTACTGCATCATCTCATGGTGCACAAATCCATGAACTTCCAAATACCTCGTGGTGTTTCAAGGGCATTGATTCTGGTAACTGTTCACCCGAGGTTGTCCCTGATCTTGGTCTGGGTCATATTTCACAGCCTCTCAATAGCCAACTTCATGGTGAGCTGGATCTGTCTCAACAGGGCAGGAGGCATTACATGGATCTAGAACAGTCCAGGGCATATGAATCTGCTCATTGGTCACTTTAATGAACTTTTTTTGTTGTGTTTGTAATAACATATAGCACAAACCTTGTGCCTACTTTGTTATTTACCAGACTGGTAACTATTGCTTGTTTTGGTTTCTTTAAACTGATAAGCAAGGTGGTTGGCCTTGCTTCAAATGAATCACCTGAGAGTGTGTTTTGTGACAAGTTTTAGCATAGGTATGGTGTCTTTGCTATTTGTTACCACTGCTCGAAGCTATTTTATATTATCTTTTGACTATTTTGAACGCAAAGTGTTGCACACATTCCTCACCTAAGAATATTTTGCTGAGTTGGATGACTTGGATAACAAGGCATGTTTGGTTTCAGTTGGGAGGTCCCAACGTACGTTTCAAAATCTAAAACTCAAAGTTTCTTGTTTGATTTTAATTTTAATTCAATTGTAAACCGAGTTTATGTCAATTTTGTTTTGAAACTTAGTTTGAAATTAATAAGGTATGGTTGTTTTTGTAAAATGAAGTTCAGTTCAAACATGTTTCAAAATTCAGTTCATTTCAGAACACAATATTAGAGCACAAGACATTTTTTTTAATAGAAAGATTTTGATGCGCAGGAATATGTCAAAAATCAAATATATATAAAATAAATAAATAAAATTTATGAATTTTAGATAGAGTTTCTTGGAATATGTTAAAAATATTACTAAAATTCAGGTTTATGGTTAGATTAAATTTTATAAATTTAACTTTCATAGTTGATGTTCATATTGCAGAAGCAATCGTATGTGTGTGCACGAAGGATATTCATATTCCCCAGGGTGGATGGAGTGTTGGGAGCACGTGCTGAGGTTGGTTGTTGTAACACTTTGGTGGTTGCGGTACATCTTTTGTTGGCGCTTATGAATGATTTTGTTATCAACTTTATTTCATTTTTTTATTTTAATATTTTTTATTCTATTATTTATTATTATTTTTAAAATTATTTTACTATTATTTTTAATATTATTTGGTCTTATTTTGAACTCAGTATTTTTCTACATTTATTCATTCCATACTGACTGTACCAACTTGTTTGATACATATATCTGGTATTAGTATAATTATGTTTTTCTTTTTAATCAACTTAAGATGAAAGAACACATATTAATTTATTTAAAAAAATATATAAAATTAAATTGATACTAAAAATAATAATATGACGAAATTAAAAACAAACCAATAAATAATGAGATAAAATAAATCTTTATATTATTATATATGAAGCCCAGAGCTAATTATTGGAATTGGGTTGAATTAAAGTCTCGCTGAGTTATCGTCAAAGCCCAGTGGACTTTGCCAGATAAGCAGGCCCAATGACTTGTTTCGCGCCAAAACCAATATAACGGACTCAGCTACGTGGGCTCCATCTCAGCAGAAACTATGCCTGTGCATGGAAACAGTTGAAGACACATTCTCATTGTCAATCTTGATTCTTTTTTTCCTTTTCTTTTGTTTTTCCCTTAAATCTTCTCTTCCATTAAGTTCTGTTCCGAATTCCATTGACCAGAAACAAATTGTACGCATGTTTGGGAACTTCGAACTCGAAAACGTAAAGAAAATATATTGTTGATATTTCTGTGTTTGTGTGTTTTCCGATACCCAGGAAAATGATTCGCCACTTCCTCTTTGTGCATCTTAATCTCTTTGTATTTTCAATTTTGATTTCTCAGACCTTGGCGTTCACGCATCCACAAGAAGGTAACGCATATAAGATAACTATTTATTCACTCTTTTATTGATCCTTTTTACCATCATATTAAGCGTTTGGTTGCTACCAAAATTTTACCAACTGTTATAGACTTCTTGTTTTCATTGTCACTCAATCCAGTTTGATAATCTAGATTTGTAGTTCTGTCATCCTTAATGAATTCTAAAACCTGGTTTAATGCTTGTGGTTAAGGACTGTGCTGAATTCTGATATCATCTTTTAAACTTACATATTCAGGTTATTATTATTATTTTTGAAACGGAGGTTATTATTATTAATATTATTCTAAAACTAAGATCAATGTTAACATAATTTTTGACAGTGGACTAGCTTTCTTCTCTTTCTCTAAACTATATATTTGTTGTACATTTCTTTAATAAACAGTGTCAGCTCTCCAGGATCTGTACAGGACCTTTAACTACCCATCGTTGCTCAAAGGATGGAATGGTAGCGATCCTTGTGGAGAGTCTTGGACAGGAGTTGCTTGTTCTGGGCCATCAGTTATACAGCTGTAGCGCACAAAGTCCACTGATTATATTTCCTATTTTGGTCATAGTTAATGTCACTAATAACTGTTGATTCTCTGTCTACATGCAGAGAACTTCAAGGATTAAACCTCACTGGGTATATTGGAAGCCTGCTATATAATCTACCCAACTTGAAGCAACTGTGAGTGTTTGTATGACATTAAGCTCTTATCAGGATAATTTATGGTCAAATCTGTTTTTTATTTATTTCCAGGTTTTGGTTTCTGTAGCGATGTCAGTTCAAATAACATAGAGGGCGAAATACCATTCGGTTTACCCCCCAATGTCACATATATGTAAGTCAGCTTCTCTTCTTCACCTTGTTCCCGCAAAATTAAATTCTATGCTTGTGATAAGCATGCCTGTATTATATATGGAGCAGAGTTTTTCTTATGATTCTGTATTGTAGAAATAAAATAAAGCTTACACTATTGCCACTATTCGACCAAATATCCCACAATCATTTAGAGTTGTAAAATTCTATGACATCTGAGCTACATTAGAGTAAAATGGAATTTTGTTCGTTGGAAGGTTACCACGTTTGCAATTTAGTCCCCGAGGAAAATTATGTGTTTTATTCAATCTTTAAATTATCTAAACATTTTCTCAAGTGACTGGTCACCAGAAATTATAGAAGGAGTGACATGAAAGGGTTTGAATGATTTACGTCCTGAATCGTACAAAAAATTTAAAAACGGGTTAGATAGAGATGGTAATACAAGGAGATATGCTTAACCAGGATCGAGCTTTACTAACGACTGTATTGTTGTCTTGTCTTGCAGGAATTTAAGCCACAATTTACTACATGGACCCATTGGTGATGTATTTACTGGTTTAGATAATCTCAAAGAAATGTGTGTCTTTCTCTCCCTGTCTTTTTTGAAATTAATAAGCAATTAAACAACAACCAAATTTTAGGTACTTGAAAGTTGAAGCCTTGAAGAACCGTGAGAAAGAACCTTGAATACAATATAAACTTTCCCAATTTTTTAATATTCGTGATAGATCAAATTTTATGTGTAAAACTATATCTACAAAAGATATATCAACTAAAAGTAAATCTTTCAACGCAAAAATAAATAAGTAAACAAAACCAAAATATAGATTGCGAGTCCACTTGACTGCTTTCTTTTGTTGACTGAAGACAAAGGATAGTTCAGATGCGCTACAGAGAGGCTGCTGCTTATAATTATATAAAATATTTTCTTAGGTTAACTGAAGTCAAGCATTATGAATGATAATACTATATAATGAAAATTGACCTGATTGAGTTGTGAGAAAGTGAGACAACCAAATGGAAAAACTTTGATTCATATGCTGTCAGAGAGAAATGCAAGAAATTTTTCAATACCCTTTTATTAGGTGAAATTCACTTCGGACCTCCAAATACATATTAAATACGGAGTAGGACTCATGAATTTTACTCAATAAAAATGGTGTAACGATAACATTCTTCCTTGTTTAAACTTCATTGTATGGAACCTCAAAGGATGATTTCCTTTCTTCAGGGATCTTTCATACAATAATTTCTCAGGAGATCTGCCGTATTCATTTGGTTCCTTAAGAAACCTTGCAAGATTGTAAGAAACCTTGCCTTATTAAATTTTCTAAACTTGATTTTTGTTTCATCATATACTCAAAGGAAGAATAATACTTTATTAGGGTCTGTTTTTTAATCTATAGTATGGTGCTTATGTGCAGGTTCCTGCAGAATAACAGATTCACTGGATCAGTCGTTTACTTGGCTGAACTCCCACTAACAGATTTGTAGGGTTGTCATTCACATTTTCCCAATGTATATTTTCAATTCTATTACTTGCTCATATGCCTATATTGCCAGGAACATTCAAGATAATCTGTTTAGTGGCATTCTTCCGCAGCAATTTCAATCCATACTGAATTTATGGTCAGTGAAAACTATTTCAAGTGTTGATCACTTCTAGTTTCTTGCATCAAACTGAAATAATGAACGGAAAACATTGAGTAATCACCCTCTGTACCTTCAATTAGGATTGGAGAGAATAAATTCCCTGTGGCTGACAACTCTCCTCCCTGGACTTTTCCTATGGATACTGTATCAGTTGAGCAGAACACCTTTATCCCACCCACAACTCAGGCAAATGCCATAAAGAATTGTTCTCCTCCCAGAGTAAGTGAGGCTCCTCCTCTCAGAGTAAGTGAGGCTCCTCCTCCCAGAGTAAGTGAGGCTCCTCCTCCCAGGGTAAGTGAGGCTCCTCCTCCCAGAGTAAGTGAGGCTCCTCCTCCCAGAGTAAGTGAGGCTCCTCCTCCCAGAGTAAGTGAGGCTCCTCCTCCCGGAGTAAGTGAGGCTCCTCCTCCCAGAGTAAGTGAGGCTCCTCCTCCCGGAGTAAGTGAGGCTCCTCCTCCCAGGGTAAGTGAGGCTCCTCCTCCCAGAGTAAGTGAGGCTCCTCCTCCCAGAGTAAGTGAGGCTCCTCCTCCCAGGGTAAGTGAGGCTCCTCCTCTCAGGGTAAGTGAGGCTCCTCCTCCCGGAGTAAGTGAGGCTCCTCCTCCCGGAGTAAGTGAGGCTCCTCCTCCCGGAGTAAGTGAGGCTCCTCCTCCCGGAGTAAGTGAGGCTCCTCCTCCCGGAGTAAGTGAGGCTCCTCGTCCCAGAGTAAGTGACGCTCCTCGTCCCAGAGTAAGTGACGCTCCTCCTCCCAGAGCAAGTGACGCTCCTCCTCCCAGAGCAAGTGACGCTCCTCCTCCCAGAGTAAGTGACACTCCTCCTCCCAGAGTAAGTGACACTCCTCCTCCCAGAGTAAGTGACGCTCCTCCTCCCAGAGTAAATGAGGCTCATCCCAGGGTATATGAGGCTCCTCCAAGAGTAACTGAGGCTCCTCCCAGGGTATATGAGGCTCATCCCAGGGTAAGTGAGGCTCCTCCCAGAGTAAATGAGGCTCATCCCACGGTATATGAGGCTCCTCCCAGAGTAAGTGAGGCTCCTCTCAGAGTAATTAAGCACAAAAAGAAAATTGTAGGTCCTGGAGGAATAGCTTTTATGATTGGTGGAGGAACACTGATGGCCACAGCGGTGGCTCTCTTCGTTGCAATTCGTTTTAATAAACTTCGTGTAGAGAGCCCGAACTTGAAGAGCTTAGAAAGCAACCATAGCTCATTGCATTCTTATCCGACCAGTGCAACCATAGGTAATTCATACAGAAATACATATGAATTGTGAGGCATTTTATATGCCATTTGTCATGGTTGCAAACTGAGGTGACCTTAAGAAAATCTAGAACAAATGATACAAGAAAATCTTGATCTTATTGAAAATTCAATTATAGTATGTAGAAACATTTCTCTGGGGTGGTATACCATCCATTTAGTATTTCTGTGAATTCGTTTATATCGTTAATCATGCTTATTTTCCCCCCTCTGGTGATAGGGGTATCTTCTACCGCACTCGAGGAAACCCCGCGCATTCCTCGCTATAATTCTGCATCCCTTCTGGGTCCTGTGGGATTGCCTTCCATGAACCATAACAATACAGAGGAACCATCAGGAATTTTTTTTTCTAAAAGAGGCAGATCAACTAGAAGAACGAAAATTTACACAGTAGCGGAGCTTGAGTTAGCTACTAATTGCTTCAGTGAAGCCAACATTCAGGGAGAGGGATCTCTTGGCCCTGTTTATAGAGCTAAATTTCCGGATGATAAAGTACAATCTTAATCTGTCTTTTAAATACTTTTTTTTTATCACCTTCCGATTTCAAATTGCTGCTTTTTACAATATATAACATGTTTTTACCTTTTCTTTTTTGTTGAAGATTTTGGCCGTGAAGAAGATAAACATCGCGGGCTTGTCTTTCAGAGAAGAGGAAAAGCTCTTGGCTGTCATTCGCACGGTTTCCCTACTGAAGCACCCCAATATTGTAGCACTCGATGGTTACTGTATCGAGAATGGAAAGGGTCTATTTGTTTATGATTATGTTGGAAATGTAACTCTAAACGACGCTCTTCACAGTGAGGCATGCAAACCTCTGTCATGGGTTCACCGTCTCAGGATTGCTCTAGGTGTTGCTCAGGCTCTGGAGTAAGTTCCATGTTGCCATCCAAATTTATTACTCGTTATTGTGAAAGTAGCATCTTGGTACTGGGTCTCTGGCCATTATGTATCTCAACTCTTAAACCTCACGCAAATGTTTCCAGCTATTTGCACTCAGCGTTCTGCCCTCCTGTGGCCCACGGCAATTTGACGGCTGCCAATATTCTACTGGATGAAAATTTGATGCCTCGTGTTTGTGACTGTAGCTTGGTTATTTTGAGATCACTGAATATCAATCAAGTTGAAATTCCGGTGAGTCATTGCTAAGGTTCTAGCTGCTGAAGTTATTGCTAAAATTGAGCAATAGTTGAGAACTCATTGATAGATGATAGTTATATTTGCTAATGCTCACACTCACACCTTACAGCTGCTTTATCTTTTTGGGTGGTTTTAAGTTCTCACGGAATTAAAATGTTTGATAATAAGAGGATCCAGTCGTTTTCTTGTTCGACAGTTACTATAACTTTTTTGAGGAATAATGATGGTATTTTATAAGTTTTAGTAGCCAAAAGCAGCTTAAACTTTCTAAACCAGCTGTTGCAAGTGAATCAGAAGTTTGTTAACAATCTTCCTTAGTATGCCTATTGCAGGCTTAGGTTCACTGATCGATTTGGTGATTATTGGAAACAGGCTAATGAGATTTATATTGAAGAGATGGGCTACATTGCACCAGATAATGGCCAACTAGGAACCAGCAGCATAAAAAGAGACGTTTTTGCCTTTGGGGTATTACTTCTGGAACTGTTAACAGGAAAGAAACCTTTTGATAGGTATGTTTTTGTTTTCTACATCTTGTCACGTTTTTTATTTTTTATTTTTTATCTTTCCGCCCACTCACCCAGCACATAGGTAGTTTAACTGAATGATGGACCATTTTCGCATATTGTTTTAACACAGAACCAGGCCAAGGGAGGAGCAATATCTGGTGAAATGGGCTCCGCCCATGCTTCCTTATAGAGCGAGTTTGGAACGGCTGGTGGATCCCCGCATGAAAAGAACATTTTCATCCAAGGCTCTTTCTCGTTATGCAGATATCATCTCCCTCTGTATACAGGTATTAACAATTAAGTTTTTAAGCTAAACTTGAATTTACTTTATGGCTGCGTGTTTCCATTTTGGGTTCTTCCATGAAATCTGTCTGTCTTTCTTACGACAGCCTAGGCAACTCCGTCCTGCAATCACCGAAGTTATGGAGTCTCTTGAATCTTTATACCAACAGTTCGACATTGAAAAGAGCGATGTAGCAGATGGTACTGAACTTGATCCATTTGAGAGTTCTTTCTACTCAACCAACATATGCTTTATGGGTTCTCCCGCCGCAGTGAGCCGTGCATCAACCTGATGCACAACATCAGTGAGCGTGATTTCTGTTGCGGCATATTTTCAATTCCAACTGGGTGACATTAACGGGCTAGAAATCTTAGGTTGATTTCTGTTACATTTTTCTCTTGTAAATATGAGGAAACTGTAAACTCGCCCAAAGTTTTTTCATCTCGTTTGGTTTACCAAATAGGTATCACCCTGCGATATCTTCAGATAAAAACTGATTTAAAAAAAAAAAACATTTTTATGGCTTTTAAGTAACGAGAAAATCTTTCAGTTAAAATTTTAAATTGTAATATATATATATATATATATATATATATATATATATAAACTACTGAATTCTTTACAGAAAATATTGACATTTAAAGATGGTAAATTGAAAGGAATAAATGGATGAGACGATCAAGATAAAAAAGTGAATTGTCTGATACGGTTGATAGAGAAATCTTTTACTTAATCATAAGAATGGTGCATACCTTAAAAAAGAAAGAGAAAGATAATGATGATTGAAAGGATTTTTATTCTCTAAATTATATATTTTTTTATGCTCAGACAAAATTGTTTATTATTTCCATCCTTATTTCTATTAACTATTGCTTGTCTGATAGGGGTCCAAATATATGGTTAGATTTTTTTTTTTTCAGATTGATTTTCTCTGTGGAAGTGTGCAAGATATAATGAAATTTGGAATTTGTCACAAAAAATAATGACATTTTACCTTTTACCTGCATTTAAATTAAGTTACTATTGTCGTATTTCAGACAGTGTTTCAATAATTTTGAGGTAGCTATGTTTTAGAGATATGGGAAGATGTTGCACACTTTAGAAGCACCATTGTCTTTATTGCACTTCGATTAATGTATGTGGTTAATTTTCATGAAGATAATTAGACAAAATGACCTAATTAAAAAAAATACAAGGTCAAAAACTTAAAAAAAAAAGAAATAGTTTAAAGACCTAACTAAAAAATCATAGTTGCAGAAATTAAGAATAATCAATTCAAAAGGTTACATTATTTAAAAATTAAAAAAATATTTTTATGTGTATATTTGATGATGCTAAGATCGAATGAATAAGATCTCATACATACTATTTTTTCCACGGATTATTAATTTCAAAGTATTTTTATTAATGACTATTGAATTTTGTTTCTTTTTTATCATAACTTTTTTTTTTTTTCATTTGCAAGAGTTTGCTTTGATGTCCAAAATCATTTTTATTTAGATTAACAACGTAATTTGAGTATATTTTTTTTAAATAAAGTGCTGTAAAAAATTAAAGTAAATTATAAAAGAAATTGAAAATATGATTAAAAAAATCCTCTTGTAAGTAAGTCGCAGCGCTAAGTCGAGGGTGTTCGCAGTTTACAGTGACGAGTAGCCATCTTCTCTTCTCAATTTCTCGGAGGTACCTGTTTATCTTCTCATCACTGTCCCTTTCTTTTTCTCTTCATCAACATTGCATATGTGTCTCAATTTCTCTTCTCTTACCCCATTCATACCTCCTTCACACATCTTTTTAGGGTTTCCATCTGATTTCCTTTCTTAAGTAGCGCACGTCCTCGATCTGAATGTATGTGTGATTCTTCATATTCGTTTTTTATGATTGTTAATCTATGCGTCGTTCTGCGTTTCCGATGTTTCCAATGTTGTTTCCGGTTTGGAATTAATTTATTTTTGGATCGGTTATCACCGGGTCGTACCGTAGAATTGGTTCGGCGTATTTTTACTTGTTGTTGATTCAACCACTGTTTCTTGTATTTCTGTTTTCTTATCAATGGAGAAATGTTCAGTGGCATGGGATATATGCTGCGTGTGTATTCTGAAAGTATTATGATATTTGGAGACTTAATCTCGTTTATTTGGAAACTTAATCTCGTTTATTTGGATTAGATTTCTATCAAAATGTTACTTTTAGGAGATATTAAAACTGTCTCTCATATTCTGTTTTGTGGTAATTGGTTGTAGTAAAAAATGTTGTGTTCTAGCTTTTATTTTCTGACATGATTAATTAGTAGTGTTAAATTTTTTATGGTGTCTAGAGAAAATCATGGTGGACGCAGCAGAGCGTAGGTACTTGGAGGATGAGGATACACCACTCATGAAAACTATTAAGGGTGCTACGACTGGTTTAGCTGCTGGCACTATCTGGGGTACTGTCGTTGCCACCTGGAATGATGTTCCTCGTGTTGAGAGAAATGTTGCCCTTCCAGGGCTGATTAGGACTTTCAAGATGATGGGCAACTATGGTTTGACGTTTGCTGCCATAGGAGGTGTCTACATAGGTGTAGAGCAGTTGGTGCAACACTATAGGATGAAGAGGGATCTAGTCAATGGAGCTGTTGGTGGATTTGTTGCTGGTGCAACAATTCTAGGTTACAAAGGTAGCCCTTTTCTGTAATAAATATTTCTGTTTGAGATTTTGCATATTTAATATCTGGGTTCTATACTATTATTGAGCTATTGATTTTTTGTTGATTTTGGAAAAGCATCACATAAACAACGAATTGATCCAGTTCACTCTGAAATTAGTATAACATTGTATATTTCTTCTTTTTGACTTGATTATGTCATTGTGCTAGATGGCTTTTGGCACTTTTGATGTCCGGAAAGAAAGCCAATCTATCATTTGGTCTTCTTTGGCTATCGAGAATTAATCCTTTTATGATTGTATGTGTGTTTCTATGTGTATGGGAGGGGTATCTGTGGCCAACCCTTTAGTTGGTCTTGTGTCATTTTAGACTGTCATAGAGCGCTTTTTCTTTTGTGCTTTGTGCTTAAAAATACAAGCTACAAGTTATATATATTTCTTTTTCTGGATTACTTTCTTTCAATTGTGCATTATTCATTGATTTGTGGTAGCATGATGTTTTCTTAGAGCATAAAATGGATTTCTGTTGGAACTAGGAGATTCTAAGTCATAATCCATGTTATATTTTGTTGAAGCTTACTATTAGAAAGTGAGTATGAACTTAACTCAATCTTATAAAATCGGCTTATAAGGTGAGGTTTGTTCTTCACTTATATACTATAATTTGATCAGATATGTAGGATTTCAACATATCCCTTCATGTAAAGTATATGAGTGGTCTAATGATATCAGGTGTTACAATAGGTCAAACACATCTACTAGAAAAGACTCTAATACAATATGAGAAAGTGAGTATGCTTCTAGCTCAACCCTATAAAAACAGTTTGTAAGGTGAGATTTGTATCCTACTTATATATTATAATTTGATTATATCTTTAGTCGATATGTGGAATTTCAATGCTCACTTTTCATTGTACCCCCATGTGATATTAGGAGCTTAATGTTGAGCAGGAAAAAACTGACACATGAATAAAATTAAACATGTTGCATTATATTAGTGGTCATTCTAGACAAGATAGAATTAGGAATGAAGACAAAAGGTTGGGGTAGCACCTTTGTAGAATAGAGGATAGAATGTTTCCTTAGGTGGTGTTGAAGCCCCTATAAGGAGTTGTTCATGGATGGTAATCGAGTGGCTAGAGGCAAAGGTAGACCTAGAAAAACTGCAGGTGAAGCAATTAAGGACTTGGGGTGTAAATAATGTCTTTAGATATAACTTACGATAGAACATTTTAGCATCATGTGATGTATGTAGTGTAGCTCATCCCACCTTGTGGGAAACAGGCTTGATTGTTGTTGCCTATGTAGCACTGATTGAGGTATGTATGTATATATTATGTATGTATGTATGTGTATATTGTATGTGTGTGTATATATATATATGTATGTATGTATATATCTCTATACATTCACACACACACACACATATATATATATATATATATATGTATGTATATATCTCTATGAACATAATAACTTAATAAGTCTAAAAACAAAATCATATTCCAGCATTTAACATCTGTTTATGGTATTAAATCAAACTAAAACTCCTTTAAAATAGTAAAAGAAAAATTGTAAAACTTTGGAGAAGCAGTGAAAAGTCAATTATGTATGGAAGGTGAGGAAGTAAAATAAAATAACTGGATTGGAGTAGCAGTAGGGTTAAAAAAAGACAAGTTGGTTATAGGAGTGGAGAGAAAAGGGCACACAAGCACTATTTAGTTTTCAGGAATTGCTCGCTACTTGCCAGAATGGTGTGTTGCTCGTAATGCAATCGCATTGTTCTTGAGTTGAAATTGATAGTAGCAGTCAGAGCCTTGGCCTCTCCTATGCCTATCTTCTGTTTTGTGCCATACTGTATGACATTTCTTGGTTCATTCTTAGAATTATTCTGGTTTCTCGGGAAGGTTAGGGAATAGAGAACCTTTCTCTCTTTTCTTTCTTTTTTAACATGATTTAAAAACAAAACCCAAATGAGGGGTCCTGTTGGAGATTTGATTGTGTTGTTAGTGTGTAACTGAGCCTTGTTGTCATTGGTGTGTCTGGTGACTGGGCCATCTCGGACACCGCTTCCTTGTCGTGTCCATGTCCAATCCAATCCTGACACATGGAAGTGCCTATTCCAAGCACCATCCGTGTTTCATATGTTATATACAAATGTTGAAAATTGGTAATTTCAATGGTTAATTTCTTTTCCTACTATATGTTTTAAGGAGTACTATGGGTTTATTTGGACAAATTTCTCCATAAGAACTTCTAGAAAAGAAAAATGATCTTTGCAAAAGTTAAAATTTTAGCACATGCATAAACTAATTTGTAAAAGTTCCGACATATGACTTTTCTAAATTTTTAGATTTTAATTTATGCATAAGTTAATTTTAACTTATAGAGAAATTCATTTTATTTTTATATATATTACTATTGTGCATTCATGGGTGCTTTTCCCCTAAAAATATATTCTGCTTCTTTGTATATCTTTCTCTTTCTGTATACCCCTGCTACTGTCTTCTTCAGTCATTGGTGTAAAGCAGCACTATTTTGTGTAAGTATATGCATTGGATTTCACTCACTGAATTATTTAGTTAAACATGTGCCTGAAATTTTTACAACGAAATCTTAGTGATTGATGATTCTAACTGCAACTCATTGTTTCTTCTTGGCTACTGACTTTGTATGGAGTTATTAATAGTTGTATAATGTAAGTTGTAACTAATTTGTTATGGTCACTGTTCTATTTACTCGCTGCAAACTGCAAAGTATGATATATTGAAATGGCTGTTATTGATCTTAAGATTTTTGGTGGAAATCCTATACTTCTAGTTCTGACTTATTTATTACCTCTGTTGGATTATTGGTTCCATTTTTCAGAGTTTTATTTTAAAGGGAATGGGTGGTGGAATTTTGAAATTAATGGGTAGTGTATAAAATCAGATAAAGAATGATTGAAAGGTTTTGTGAGAATCTACTATTATATTTCTTTCAATCTAAAAATTTCTTATATTAGAAAATATTTACTTGAGATGAATTATTTATCCTCCATTTCCTATCACTTCAAAACCTTCCATCCCAACACGCAAGCATACTCGAAATATTTATTAGTTTCTTGTCATATCACTAATGGCTTATACTGCAAACTTCTTTGAAGTCTCTCCATTTGCCTGCCTATACAGTCCTGGTTGACGATTTTGATATTTTGTACATGGAATCGCCCATGGTCTGCATCCTTTTGCATGTATGCTTTGTTGTCAGCTACAATGGTCTAACTTAAATATGGTTTCTCGTGAGGTTGTTGTTTAACGGTTTAGCTTTCCTTTATAACTTTCTTAAGAAGTGTTTTAAGTTTCCTTTCTGAATTTGATATTAATTATAAAACCAGGATTTCCTACGCTATAATCTAAATAAGTCACCTTATGTTGTTTATGGTAGCAAGTTTTTATCTTGTGTTCATTCTATTGTAGGAAGGAGCATCAAAACTGCACTTTCTGCTGGATCAGTATTGGCATTCACATCTGCATATATTGATTTCGGTGATCAGAGATTAAAACATGACGATGGGAAGGAGTATGCCGCTTACACAACAAAGAAAAGAACCACCTCTGATGAATAATTAATTATTAATTGATGCACTTTTATGACCGAAGACATTTCAAATGGATAGGAAAGAGTGGATCACTCTTTTGTAGACCCCTTTCTTTGTTTTGAGTTGGAATTGCATACTTCGCAGTTTTTCCATATTGTTTTATGTAAGTTGTTGATGCTGAACTGGTTCAATTCCAATAAATGTGCTATTGTGGTTTAATCTATGTTACATATTAGTCCTCCATAAAAGCACTAATTATCCAATAGTCGATGTTCTTTCTTGGATGGAGTGAATAAAACCAACACGATGAAACATGGAGAACCAATAGTCGACCATTACATTTCATTCGGTATTGATATTTCGGAATTTGTATTTAATAGTAATTTAAATGTTGTTGAAGAGGTATTTTGAATGTGTTATTGAGGAGGGATTCTGAAATACTTTATGGATAGAGGATACATTTCTTCGAGAACACTTGTTTTGTAATAACCATCATATTTCTATAAGTTAATTATATGTATAAAAAACATGTAGTAATGCATCATTCAAAAGTAATTACAATACATGTATAAATAATATATTATGATCTTTTCGGTATTGTTTGAGTTTGATTTTTCAGCATTTAATTGAGTTTGATTTTTGGAAAAATCAATCTTAAACAATGCCGAATTTGATTTTTGGAAAAATCAATCTTAAAAAAAAAAATCAATCTTAAACAATGCCGAATTTGATTTTTGGAAAAATCAATCTTAAACAATGCCGAAAAGATTATAATATATTATTTATACATGTATTGTAATTACTTTTGAATGATGCATTAGTACATGTTTTATACATGTAATTAACTTATAGAATTAATTTGATCAAAATTTATTTATTTTTTAAGGAATTAAATTAATTTGAAGTGAAATCGTGATATATTTGTAGACAGTTAAAAGAAATAATAATATAATATAACACATTTTATTAATATGAATATTTTATGAAATTTATATTTCATAATGATATTTTAAAGGTGTTAAAGAAAATATATTTTCAAATACTTTTATGAACAGGGGATGTTTTCTCGTAATGGTTATTATGTACTAAAAAAATTATACTTTTAAAATGTTTATTTTGTAATACATTTTAAAAAATTATGGAAGAGATATAAATATCTCTTTTGGAATTGTGATCTGGAACACCCCTATAGAAAAAAAATATTTTCATTTGTTTTCATGTATTGAGATCTCAAAACTATCTCCATGTTTCATCTTCATGGGTTCATTCACTCCATCCAAGGAAGAACGTCGACTATTGGATAATTAGTGGTTATATTCTCTACTCTTTCTCTAAACTTACTATGCTTACTTTTGCATCACTGCGTTTTCTTGCAAATTATATATGATACTTCTTCTCCATTACTTCTTTTAGTATATTATTCCTATAAATATACTTATATCTTTTCTTATATGATATTCATTATAAATTTAATGATAATATATGTATATTAATAGTATAATATTTAATTGAATTTACATGTATGTATATTAAGAAATAATTATTTAATAAAACTGATTGTAAAAACAATTAATATATATATATATAATATTTTATTATTTTTATTCAAATGAATTAAATTTTGTGTAAATTATTTTAAATTAAATATTTTTTCTCATATTATTTTTTAGACAACATTATAATTTTTATAATATTTATTTATTGTTATAAAATTAATAAAATATTAAAATTATATATTTTAAAAAATTAGATGAATGAATTGTTTTCTCTAAAAAATATAATACGAGAAAAAAATATTTAATTTAAAATAATTTACACAAAATATTACACCGCTAAAGAAACAACCTATTAGCCAGCACCGCAGGGTATCCGAGATGAGGTTATAGAATCTTCAAGGCTTTAAGATTAGAGAAACAGTGTCTCGGATCATGGACATTTGACACGTGGCAGAAAACCATTGCTGATTTCAAATTTCATGGCCCACTGAGTTTAACAGGTGGCTTGAGAGAGTTCAGCTTTGAAAGACAAGTTCAGCGGAAGGAGATGAGTGACAAACAATTTTCATACAATGGTAGGAACTGGTTTCTACACCTCCTGTCTTTCCTCTTCCAGGTAACTAAATCATCTTAAGTTCTGTTCTTGTTTAACATGCTCAAATGGTTATATTTTAGTGATAGCTTAGCAAATTCACAAACAAGTAACTTCGTTTTATCTTGGGGTTTCTTTCCTTCATTCTCAGCATTAAAATTTTATATGCTGCCTTACAAATTAACCATGTTGGTATAAACAGTAGTGAAGGGAAAGTTCAGTTAATGTTTGAAAATCTATGTGGACATTGTTGTGAGGGATTAAGGTTGTTTTTTCAGCAACTTAGGGACATGTTGGTTCGTATTAAAAACTCACAATGCAAGGGCCGTGCCAGGGAAACTACCTGGAACTGGGATGAGAAGATTGACAATAAAAGCCGAAGTGAAGTATGTGAACGCTGAAAAAGCCAAGGAACTTGTAGAAGTGGATGGATATGCTGTTCTTGATGTGAGGGACATAACTCAATTTGAGCGAGCTCACATAAAATCTTGTAGTCATGTGCCTCTTTTTGTTGAAAACAAAGACAATGATCCCGGTATGGAGTTTCTCCTTCCTTAAAGTTTTATGTGGGCATTTTTTCTGCTTCAATTTTGTTACTCTGTCACGTTGGCTTTCTGTAGGTACTATTATAAAAAGGCAGCTGCACAATAATTTTTCTGGGTTGTTCTTTGGGTTACCATTCACTAAGCTAAATCCTGAATTTATACAATCTGTTAAGAGTCAGTTTCCACCTGAAAGTAAGCTCTTGATTGTATGCCAGGAAGGACTGAGGTTAGTTTATGATTTCCTACCCAATTTGACTGCTAATTATTTACGCCATCAGGTCATGTTGACAGGAAGCTTGCATGGATATGTTTAGGTCCTTAACTTCACCTTCTTAGAACATAGAGACCCCAACTCTTATGTTTGTTTTTCCTTATGTATGATTGGCTTCCAAAATAACATCCTCAGGATATGATTGTGTAATATAATAGTTACGAAGAGTCTAAAATCTATATGTTAGATAAAAGAAGAACCAGGAGGAGATGTATCTTTGGTTTGATTATTCAAGACTACTTGGTCACTTAACAGTAAAAGAAGAGATGGCAGTGACGTTGTATGAGGGTATGAGCTTAGAAGAAGTGTTAATTTCATGAATTAGAGAGTGTACTCTGTTGGAACTCTAGCTTTGAATAAAAGCTCATTTAAAATAGTACTGAACTGTTGATGATATGATTTCTCTTTTGGCTTCGGCCAAATAGCTCAAGTTTTAGGATGATCTGGTTTTTTGATAGAGGACCACCTTAACTTCTTTTAGCAGTGCCAGCGTGGAATGCTGGTTAATTCTCAACTAGAATCTGACAATAGTTTATCTGAACAAAAACCTTGATCTGAGGTGTACTTCTTTCTGTAAAAGGAAGATGAAGGTTCCCGTGTCTTGAATAATAAAAGATCAACTTTTGCATGTAAATATCTATAAACCCAAATTCTACTACATGTCTTTTAGGATGTAGAACATTCCCATTATGTGCATGAGATTTTAGTAATTTGAAAAAGGAAAGTTGCACTAGAACTCATTTTGCTTTAGCAAACCACCTGAAGGTATATGCTGATGTTGACCTTTCAATAGAAGTGAGTTTTGTTATAATTATGTAAATGCATTGTCAACTTTAGACTCTGCTTTAAATTTTCAAGCCACTAGGATTGGGCTACTGGCGAGGGCCTTGGGTAGTTTTCATGGGGTTCAGATCTTAATGCTAACATCGTACCCAGAAGAAGGAAACAAAAGAACCATATTCTGCTTGAGACTCGACAAAGTTACCTGAATAGTTTACTAGTAAGGACAAGCACTATGTGTGTTTGGGGATTCTTAGCAAGTACAGTAAATGAGTTCTGTTAACAAGAGTGAATTGATCTTCGAAATCCCTTCTGAACCAAAATGCTTAAATCTTTAAGAATGTTAGGAGTTGTGTTAGCATACTATGGTAGTCATCACCACAAGGACTGTCTATGTCTTGTGAGGACAAAAAGATACATCAAATTCCTATAAATTGGCTAGAATTTACACTGTATTACATTGAGTTTTAATAGCCTGATTTAAGAATTTGAGACTTTCTTTCTTCTTTGTCAAGGTCTGCTGCAGCAGCAAATGAGTTAGAGAAAGCTGGTTTCGAAAATATAGCATGCATAACATCTGGCCTTCAAACTGTAAAACCAGGTTTGGTAATTATTTGACTTATATTTAGAAGTTAACTTATCTTTAGGATAATCAATTAAACTATTTCTATTCTGTAGGGACATTTGATTCTATTGGGTCCACCGAGTTGGAGAATGCAGGAAAAGCTGGTTTGGTGACAATCCAAGGAAAAATCTCAACTGTGTTGGGAACTATTCTTGTTTGTAAGATTTTTTTCTTTTAGCATCTTTATATTACTATTCTTTTATGTTGATATTGATTTATTTTAATGAAATTTTCAGGTGCATATTTATTCGTTACATTCTTCCCTGAGCAAGCAGAGAAGCTATTCCAATTGGCCCCTACAGGATAATCCTAAAAATTACGCTGTAGTCTTTCATGATTTTGTTCTTTCCCTCTCTTTATGCATGTAGAGTAATTAGGGAGCGTATGATTAGAATTGAGGAACAAAGAAGCAAACAAAGATGAAATATGAATAAAGGGATGGAAGAGTTGTAATGTGAGTATGGTTATAATGGTCAAGTAATCAAAATTATTTTTCTGGTTTCCTTTCTGTGTAAAAGAAAGGTGCACCATAGTCTGATTCTGATGCTTATGACATGATGTTTTCTGTACTTTAACGAGGTCATATGAGATGGTGAATCGATAACAAAATTCTTATATATTGAATGTCAGGTTTCAGATATTTGTGATTAACTATTTTGGTTGAAAATCTAGAGATGGTTAACTTAATTTTGGCATTGTAAGACAGGTATCCTTCTTGATCAAGTAACTTATATACAATTATTATGAAGAAATATATAATAAGTATATATGCTTAGTAAATAATAACTCTTGATAATTTGTCACTTTAAAGTATACACAATTCAATGAATTATATCTAATCTATTTTTCCCCTTTGTTTAACATGTGTACTTATTGCACATTTGCATATATGAATGGAAAAAGAAATAACAATAGGGATTGGATGGGGAAGGTAGGTTATTTGGAAGTTTCCAACCATTGGTCACCATCAATAAAGGTAGTGCTGAGGAAAGCCAAAACTTGTGTCTCATTTAACTTCTGTACATAAGGTGCCCTCAAGTTCGTATTAGCCCCTGGCCCTGAGCAATTATATTCTCCATAGAATATAGTCCTGCATGCATGCATGCCTTAATAAATAAATATGGTATGCATGTGTTAAATAATAAATATGAATATATATATATACACACAGCAAAAGTAAATTCTTTCTGTTGGATCATATAACTAGTAATATAGTG
The DNA here is from genome assembly GCA_016859785.1 of Macrotyloma uniflorum. Classification (NCBI taxonomy): domain Eukaryota; kingdom Viridiplantae; phylum Streptophyta; class Magnoliopsida; order Fabales; family Fabaceae; genus Macrotyloma; species Macrotyloma uniflorum. The sequence goes on from BDMB01000004.1 coordinate 7,731,472, forward strand.
TTTATGAAAACCGAAATTAAACATTATGCTATTGATTATAGAACTCTAGAAAAGGCAAGAATGTTTCAAACATGTTTATATTGTTAGGACACACTCACTGGTCTCTAGAAGGGTCGTTGAAATCATTCCAACCTTCAGGGGCAATAATATCTGACATTAATGTGAAGGCAAAGACAACACGAGAATAAGGTCTCCATGCTCGACCCAACCATATTCTACCGTTTCCACCAATTGTACTGTTCACAAATGCAAACCCTGTATTTTCATCTCCTGAAACTCTACCATGAGCAGTAACAGCACCATTTATGCTCCTTTGTCCTACGGGTACAGGGTTCGATATAGAAACTATTTGACAATTCTGTACATTTATAATATCATTTTATCACTTTGTGTAAATTGAAATATTATGCTGTAACTTGTAATAATATCATTGAAAACAAATAAAATAGCATGAAATTGAGATAAAGATACTCCTACCTCGTAGAGTGACCTTGCATTGCCGAATATGAAGTCAATGGAGCCTTGAATATAACAATCTTTGAAGTAATGGCGACCCTTATCATCGTGAAGGGTGTCTTGTGCTCCAAAGAATCCACAACCCCTAAATTCAGATTGATCTCCCGATACTCTAATAGCTACTGCTTGTGCCCCCACAGCCCCAGGACTTGGTATTGGTGCTAAATTCTATTTCAAGTACAAAGTTTCTGGTGTCAGTGTCTTTGTAACATGTTATTTATATTTTCATTCTTCAGACATACAAGTAAAAATTATTCACCATGAAGCTTATGTTCTTAGCAATGAAATTGGAGGCGAAAACTTGTACGGAGCCACTGTAAAATGTTCCATTCGCGGACAGTGCGGTGTCATTCCATGCAATTGCAGTTGAAGTATAGCCTTGTCCTTGAAATGTAATGTTGGGTTTGGTTTTGGGCACCATAACCTTCTCACTGTCCAAAATAAATGACATCGTATGATTGATTAAGTTAAGGTTAATTATCTTACAAAAATAATTATTTTTCAAGGAAATAAGCTATGTTCTTCGGTCATATAATTACATAACGAGATATATGGTAAGTTTGCTAAACTGTCATTATTCGTATAAATTAAACTCACTTTTTATCAAACTTTTTCAGAGAATTTTAGAAAATTAAATTACTTGTCCTGAAAAAACTTTCCAACATGTGTGGTGATTCAAGTCCAATGAAAGAAAGCAAGGAAAGCTTAAAAGGAGGTTTGTTTGATGATGATGAGGACCAACTTACTAGTACATGCCACTGTTTATCCATATTATGGTTCTTTTGACACTAAAATCTGGAACTGCATTCACGGCTGCTTGTACTGTTGTGAAATTGCAACACCCTTTTCGATCAACACAAAGATATGAAGTCGTATTGGTATTTGGAGGTGGAATTCCTGGTGGAAAATCATCACAAATAGAATCGGTATTCCCACTATCCGGGTGTTTCTTGTGATGTCTGTGGAAGTTCCATGTTAAAGGTTTTGCCAAGTATGCAGATGAAGGTGACAAGGCTGTGAGACTGAAATAGGTGAAGTTGTTGAGAAACTGTGGAGTTGGATTTATGAGATACACAGATACAAAAACTGCGGCCAGAGCAACCAAAAGAGATAGGAGGTTGCTTTGGGGACACATTTTCTGATTTTTGAATGCAGTAGAGAGTGTGAAAAGGGATGAGGCTAAATTTTTGGAAATCTGTATATATATATGAAAATAAAAATATGTAAAAAATACACTTGAAGGGAAAGGTTTAATGGCATGCCTTGCAATCTACCCTGTCCTTATTCTTTCTTGGGGAAATTTCCAACTTTCACCAAACTTTGATTAGATTTTCTTCAACCTTTTTGGTGACATTGCAGGCCAACTAAGGCAGTCTTTATATCAGCTTATCAAATATACTCTATGAATAAGATCAGCATCATTGCCTATATATGAATGATTTCCACACTTGATTGTTATTTTGCATCAATAATTGTAGTGTCACTACTTGAACAAAAACCTTGTACTTCATCATCCAAGATTTTGAAAGCATTCCATGTACGAGAATTTCATGGTAACTTCCTTAAAATGGGAGATGGAGTAGAGCAAGAGAAAATATTACATCAAGAGTTTAGTTTAGAATGAGAAACGAGAGCTGCTCTTACTATAGCAAATAACCTATGGAATGGAGTTTAAGTATATAATAAACTTCATGTCACTTTTGGCCCCAGTGTGAAAAAATTCTTCAATCATATCTTACCAATTATATTTATTTATATTATTCTAAATCAACATTTATCTTATACATTTTAGTTGTCTTACATGTCATATTTATCTTATATTTCTTGGTTAAAATGGATGTAAATATATAATAAGTTAGGAATATGTATTCACTATTTGAACATAATACACTTAATCTCTAGTAGTACTAATACCATTTGGTGATATTTTCTTTTACAAGAGTAAATTGAGCTCCTAAATCACTTATGAACCAACACAATATTCTACATAAATTTTTAGAATATTAAGAGTTAGAACTTAGCAAATTATGTTAGCCATCACCTCAAGGACTGTTAGATACCTTGCATGTAGGGACAAAAGATGCATAACATCTGGTTCCTTTTTTTCATTTTCAAGGTCTAGAGCAGCAGAAAATGAGTAAGAGGAAGCAGGTTTCTTAAATGTAACATGCATAACATCTATCCTTCAAACTGTAAAACCAGGTTTTATAATTCTTTGCCTTTAATATGAATGGAGGCACTATTGAAACAACTGACACCAACAATTAAGAGTGGATCAAGTAATCAAGTAAAACTCACAAGGAAGATCTACTAAGAAAATAGTTCTTTAATTATCTTTTTTTATTGGTAGTTATGTTTTACTTGTATACATGAGAAGAGATTTAGAATTTTTTTCTGTTAAGATACGTGTTTTTTTATTCTTATTTTATGGCTATCCGATAGAGAGTAAGAATTGTTTTGTAAGAATCCATTTGAGAGGATATGAAAAAAATATGGCTTATTACTAAACTTCTTAGAGGAGAACTGATACCTGGAATAACAGATTTTTTTTTCTTCATCTTCTATCAGCCTTAGTTTTAGAAGTAAACGCATGTTTTAGAATAAGAAGTGAACAATTATTCTTTATGGATATAATGAGGAAGAAAGCAAATTGTTTATCGGAGTGGTAGTATTTTCCATTAAGGAAGGTGTGTGCTCATTTACGATGTTCAAGATACCAGTTGTTTCGAAAATACGTTACTCTACTGCTGTAGTTTTTCCTTTGAAGCTCTCATTCTCATTGCTTTATCTCTCCTTCATAACAGATTTTGTAATCAAAGTTGAGTCTCACATCTCTCATAAAAACAATTCGTATAAATTCTTTTATATATTCAAAAATTTAAATTATGATTCTATATCGCATTATTCCTAAACAATTTATATTAATTTTATTTCAAAAAAAAATTAAAATTTAAACAATTCATATTGAAAGATAATTTTTATAGTTATTGTTTTTAAATTAATTTTTATTCTAAGAAATAATTTTTCACCTAAAATATAAATTTTAATTTGAATGAATCGAGTATGACATAAATTGATTTCAATGAATTTTTTTTTTTTGAAGAAATAATTTCAAAAATATATAGAAAACCCTAATATTGAATATATTATTCTAATTTTCTTATACTTGTGTTATTCTAATTACTTCAAGTTTTAAAACAATTAATTTGCATATTTAACTAATTGAATGATTTTGTCAACGCATTTGAATTTTCACTACACTAAGTGAGTTATTCAATGTAAAATTATAAAAATTGAATCTAATTATAATATAATAGTATTGATTTTTCAATTTCTGACTATAATTAGGATTTTTTTCTTCGAAGTTCGAAGTGCATTTTTTTTACTAAGATTACTTTTATTGATAGAATTGAAAAGTAGAAATGGGATTAGAACGACAGAATAATCAAGTGATAATTTTATTCAATTGTAGTCCATTATTGTATCTCAGCTTCACCATTTCACTTATTACATATTCACAGGATAAATCACGCGATGACATAATACCGGGAAGAACATCAGACTTCATACACCAACGTCTACCATGCTGTTACCTCCATCTCATAGTTGCGTAATCCTGATCATATACATCTCCCTTAAACTTAAACCAAAATACTGAAGACAAACGTCGGGTTCAGAAATGGAGATTAGTTTTGTTTTGTACAATGAACCGAGGTTTGGTCATTTATTGTCCTAGAGTTTTATTATTATTATTATTATTATTAAAAAGTAATATAAAACAGATAGCCACTACAGTACTACTACTGGACAGGACACCAACTAAGGCACAGGTCCTTAACCACTTGATCAGCATCATTGCTATTAATTGAAAATCAGACACGTTAATGCTAAGTAAATTCACAAAGGGTGAGCACCCAACAGAAATTCAGGGCATATTTAATCAAATAGAACAACTCGAAGTTGGAAGACATGCAATGCAGTACACTGGATGTTGGCAGCTGGAATTTTTCACGGAAGGCCATTAATTTAGGCAACGAAATATTACAGTAATTATTTTCACAAACAAAAAATATTACAATCAGATTAGAAACTGTATTCTTCATTTGATTCTGTGTACCCCGATGTCACGGCATAAATAGGTGGGCACTCTAATTCACGTCATCTGATCTCAGCTACCTATGCAGCCAATAGAATTGGCAAGAGGAATTGAAGAGGAAGTTCAAAAAGGAAGCCAGAAACCTCGTTCCTGTACCATCATTAATTGTGTCATTGCACTGTCGGGCAAAAGATCAATCGCCTTGTAGACAATAAAGCTGACGAATGTTTCCAGAAGCTGCCACAACAGAAGAAAAAAAATTATTAGCATTATCTGCGTGGATTCCTCTTGCCAATAATTAGGATTTAGAGCAGCTCGCTCTGTACCAAACATTTATCTCCTTCCTTAAACTATCTCCTATCAGTAACTAGCGTTAAAAAAATATTCTGCATAAAATATCTGAAACCTATGTTATGCCATAAACACGAATGCATGTATGCTTAAATCATTAAATCAGGGAACGTAGCAAATGGATGCAGGTGATCCTTCAGAAAGAAAAATCAAATCCATCAAAGCCGCTCTACTTTATGAAACATTGACAGTGAATAATTGAATATAAGATACCATAGTTGCTTGATTAAAAATTAAAAGAGATCATTATTTATAGGTGCCGTTAAATCGTGTTTCGTCCAAGGTGCAGGAAGACACCAATTGCAGTAATATTGACTGTTGTGTGACTGTTGAATGAAACTCACTATTTAATTCAGTGGTCATTTGTAAAAGGTCCACAATAAAATGTATCAGCGAAATCTCCATAAAACATTTGCCAGAGAAATCATAAGCTTGGTAGAGAACAAGTTTCAACTTCGAGGACGTACATAAAAAAAAATTGTTTAAATGGGAAGACAGTGTTCATTGTAACGGTAGAAGTCACATATGTTGGAATAAAACGTAACAATAAAAAAGACAGTCATTTTACCATATAACCAGTCCTTGAAGTACACATGGAGTGCAGATGACAATTCTCGTTTGCGACTTTCTTCTAAAGATGCTTCTCGTACGAGTTGCCTTATCTCCCCAAAATTTTGGAGCTGCAGAGAATATACAGTTTTATTCAAATGAACATATTTAAGTTTTAATACAGTATTTTACAGTTTAATTGCTATAAAATTTGGAAATCCAATAATATATTAGTCAATTGACACCGCACATACATTTTTATGCTGAGATGCCATATAAGCATCTGGTAGCTTGAATGGATTGTTTGTTGTAGACCCAGTGGACTCTCCAACAAGCCAGCTCGGAATCTGTGCCAACAGCATGGACCAAAAAACGAAGGGTAAGACTAAATAAAGAAGAAAGAAATGTAAACCTCGAAGATTCTTCATCCCAACAAAAATGGGGAAAAAGATACCAGCCAAGTATTGAAATACATTAAACATGACTCAATTTAAAAATAAAAATCTTCATTTCCCCTAAAGATCAGTGTAAGAACAATGTTCGTACCACAAAATTAGTGAACTGATCTGGGTCCACCTGTGTAGCAGATTCAGCTTGAACATCAAAGACACCTGCTGGATGAGATAATGAATCATGGGGATCAACCATGCCCAATGCTAGAGGGTCATCCCATCGGTTCACTGTGGGCACAATCCCAACTTCATTCAAATGCTCCTCCAATTGGGAGTAAAATGTATTATAGGGAGCCACCTGTTAATGAAAGGGAGAAAGTTCTCATGCAATGAATCTAGAATAGAGTGAGGATAAATCATAAGAAGCTAGTACAACAAGAAGTCACAGAATAATAGCATTTTTTTTCATATACCCAAAACCACATTTTAGTGATCTAAAATAATGGTAAAAAAATCTGTCAAACGATTTCGAAGATAAACTCCAATGCTAGCTCTTGCAAAGAATCAGATATACTAATCTTGGAAGACTTTTATAAGATTATTCATCACTTAAAGCTTAATCACTGAATTAACTTTTGATATATTTCTCTGCTTTAATTAACTACACCGTATCAATAACATATAGGTCAGAGACTGTATTGCCTGACTTAATATAATTTAAAAATTAAAAAAACTAGTATAAATTATAACTATAATCTCTCTATAACAAGAATTTAGAGTATTTTTGCGGTGCTTGATTATATATAAAAAATCAATCCTTTTTTTATTTTATATAGGTGCATTCCAAATGAGACCCAAACAACATTTCAAAATTTTACAGTTACATTCAAATGTTAAGAAACACAGAATGGCAAAGCACCAACTTCATAAATTATGTAACAGCTAATGAAGAAGCTCACCTGCAGCTTATGGTTATCACCAATCATAAGTGGTTGCTGATTCACTCCCAAAAAGAAAACACATTCGCGGCAATTAGCAATACAAATACGTTTAGCTGCTACAATTACATGAACTCGTTCACAGTGTTCTACTCTCACAGCCTGTCAAGTGAAAAATGGTGGAGATCAACTTCCTTCCTACCACTAAAGTGCCAGCTATTCTAACGCTCATAGTATGCATAAAATGCTTCTCAGTATTTCCAAACACAGACAGCTCACATATGCATAAGCAATGATTTTAAATACAAGTAAATAATTTCATGGCCTTAAAAAGTACAAGTTCTTTGAAATGCAGGTAAGTGAATCAGAAGGGTGAATCATCCAATAGTAATTAACCAAAAAAGAAAAAAAAAATAAAGACAACTGAAAGTACTTTGTCAAAAGGTATTACATGTTATGGTTGACAATCAGATTAATGTACATATATAAGAGCAGGCGTAAATCACAAATCACTATCTCACTTCTCATATACCTGGAAGTGCTTTACCAAGCACAGATTCACTCAAGTGAAACCAAATGAGAAAAATATTCCTTCCAAATTTCTTGTAATGAAGAAACGGTGACAAAAGAAACTTTGCATTTAAACAAGCTTAGACATCAACAATCATCCACTCACTCAACAAAAGTTGAAGTCTTTACTTTTTCACATTTAATCTTTCGGATTCAATGCCACCTTTCCATCTTTTCACTTTATCTTTTCTTTTATATTACCTACAACAACCTTAAAATATGTTGGTTATAGTATTCCTTGTAAATTGATGATATTCAAGCTTACATTGTAAAAAAATATCTAGGTTCAATTTGAATAAACTTTCCTACAAAACACTTGTAAGAAAACAAAACAAACTGAATAGGTAAAAAGAATCAAACATCTCCCATAAGTTAAAACCCATTTATGCACCTCAATTATGTGAGTAAGGGTGGGCAAAATGCATGAACTGAACTATTATTGTAAAATTCAACTGAACTCTAGAAGTGGTTGACAAAACTGAACTAAATCATATAACTGTTTAGATGATATGAACTTACTACATTATAGTCTGAGTGAATTGAACCAAACTAAACTACTTTGAATTGCAAGAACTATCTAAATTGTTCAAACTACTAACATTTTACATTTTATTTTAAAGCATATTTGCAATTTCAATAGTTCTAATTCAGTTCAAGCACTTATATTCAGGAGCAATTTAGTTTTTAAAAACTAAGCTAAAATTTAAGTTCAATATTTTTTTCAAAACAATACAGTTTTTTTTATGCAATTCAGTTCAGTTTAGTATCAATTTGGTTCAGTTAATTTTTTTTTTTAACAACCCTATATGTGAGAGCTTATGCAAAAGTTAACTTTAAGGATACGTTTGATTTATTTTATTTTACTTCTTTGATTCATATTATTTTCCTCTCCTTTAAGACTTGTTGGGAGGTTTGTCCAAATTGGCTCCCTGAGAGAAAGAACCAACTCCATTCCCCTAGTCTAATAGGACTTCTAAGCCTAAGGAAATCTCATTCACTTGAAGGCAAGTCCACTTGACAGTTACCATATCAATATCATCTATCTAACTTGTATGTCACTACCATTTAGAATGACAAAATATTGTTTCTAATGTTCCAGTAGAAAAACACATTCCCAATTGTTCCTTCTAGATGCATAAATAAAATTATTATATTCCTTTTAAGTACTTATTGGGGGGTTTATCCAAATTGGCTCGTAAGAGGAAGAAAGAACCAATTCCAATCTCCTAGTCTATTAGGACTTTTAATCCTAATGAAGGCAAGCCCACTAGACACATATCATATCAGTATCATCTAACATGTATATCAACATAGCATTTAGAATGACAAGATAATATGTTTCCAATATTCCAGTAGAAAAACACGTTCCCAATTGCTCCTTCTAGATGCATAGAATCATCCTGTTCCTTTTACAAGCAGGCAAAAAGCAACTAGTTATTACCTTGCCAACTGCTCCAAGAACAATCGTTGCATCTGAACATCCATAGACAGTGGCATATCTCAATGGTGCTAGGATATAGATGGCAGACTCGTGGCAATTAAGAACCTGTAATGATTAAACATAATTTTTATTAGCATACCTATAGTGATAACTTCAAGGTATCTCAATTTCCAAAACTACTCGAAGTAAGATGCAGAACAAGCTGCTGAGTGAGCAGAAAAAAAAAAAATTAACACAAGCACTCAACCTAAACTTCAAATATCAGCTATCCAGACATTTCTTTTCAAGGAAATTTGTCTCAAAAAAGCTTAAAGTCATCTGAACTAACAGTCAAACCCAATACAAACTAATCAGCTAGAATTGATTATTTTATACCGTTTTTTCAAATAAATGTACATCAATAATATCTATATGCATATATAGGTTTATAAGCGTTCCAGTAGAACCAATGATTAAAAATTAAAAATGTCACTTTAAAGCTTTTCAGTATAGGCACATTTGACCTACAATCTTTATCTTATTAAGTTTAAAAGGACTTTGAAAATTTATTTGTGAAAATTCAATTGTAATGATAATTCGTTTAAAAAAATTATAATTTTAAGAACCCAAAAAGAGAAATGGAATTTTTATAGAAACAAAGGAAATGAACAATTGTGTTGACCTGAGAATATAAGAAAATAAATACTTCAAGGTCTCTCTTACCTCACAAACTTTCAACTTTTTTAAATGGCTTCTTTGAAGTAAAGCGAATCTTTAGAAGAGGGGAGATTGAATAGACTTCAGGTTTTCACAAATATTTTAGAAAACAAGCTATAAGACACTTCAATATAGGGGTTAGACGGTCTATATACAAAATGTCTAATATCTTAAAAGATTTATCATAAAAACAATTTAGGCAAAAGTATTGTGCAAGCGAATAATAGAAAATAGGGCACTTGGTTTATAAAAGTTCACTACAATTGAACTACCTCCTATTCTCTCTCAAGAACTCATGAGAAATTCCACTAATCAAATAATTGATTACACCAAGTTTCACTGCTCCTCATTTATATGAATATGCAATGTCACTCCTAGCTAAACACTTAAGGTAAGAGTACTCAATGTCCCTCTAGGCAATACAAAGTTTTTGATAAAAGATTTACACTGAAATCAACTCTCATAAAGAAGATATAGAAATTACAGTGTTATCTAAAAATAAGATAACTTCTCAAAGAAGAGTATGCAAATAAGCTTTCTCATCGGTATGTACATCTAATCAGACGCTGTGAGCTTACAATAAAGAAAATAACATTAGAGAATGAAGAGTGTCTTGATAATAATCACTTTGCAGAATACTTTGTTATTATTTTTTTTGCATGAAATGCACTTTCTAAACGGGTAGTCATTACTCAGAGTATGGTAGCTTTTGCTTTATTTGATACAATGCAGACACTTTTTAGTGCTTTTCGTCTTGTAAGGTATTAGGTGCTGAAATGTCTTCTAAAAAAGGTGATTTCTTACCTTTACAAGGTCTGATGATTCTCTCTTTTGTTTGATACATGATTTCTTTAGGTCGAGGTATATAAAACTAGAAGGTTGACTTCCAAAAGATGAAATCATTCTAGAATGGTGTGCAGAACCTTGGACAACTAAACATAAACCATCTAGTAGTTGACTAAAATAAATGTGTTGCATGCAATTTATAACATATAGTAACATGCATAACATCTAGTCATATTTTAGTAGTATAAATGCGTTAGACAATGGTAAATAAAAAACTTGATTTATTTGTTGATATCAAAACATGGGTACATAACTGTCATAGATTTTAAAGTAGATCATAGACGATCTAGTCCTCATAATTTCCCCCTTTTTTTATGTTGACAAATATTCATCACTCCTTAGTAGATAAACAAAACCAATATTATGGAACATGTAAAACAAAACCAAGATAAAAGTAGAGAGTGTTAATTACAGAAACACTCATCGTGAGTCATGCAATGTTCAAAGATTAGAATTAAAAAAAAAAAAGATTTGTAAACATAAAAGTTATAAACTAAGCATAAAACTGAAGAATAATTTTCCTCCTAATTGTCAACCATTAAGAAGGGTAGCAACCATCATTTTTCAGGTGGCGCACAAGACAAAGATGGAGGGATAGCTGGTGGGTTTGCAAACTTGGTGGGAGTTTCAACTTGTGGTTGAAGACATAGAGGCTTAGTGGGAGCAACTATAAGTAGAGGTGATGGAGGCAATTCTCATTGAGTCAAAGAAGCTTGTAGAAGACCGACAATCGTATTCTTTAGATTTTTCACCAAAATCTGAGAAGTTGGCCTTGTTCACTCTGTTGGATTAGCACTTGAACAATATCCAAAGTCAAAGTGGCAGGGACAACAACTACAAGAGGTGGAACAATTATAGCATTAGACCCTTTAGATGAGACTTTGAGGAAGGATAGAGAACATGATGAGCAGGCTCCAAAGGAAATGATGCTAATTTAGTTAAAGCAACGAAAGCAACAACCGTAAGCTCTTTGGAAAGGGGAAGATTTACTAGTAGAGAAACCTCAGTAGACTCATTAATAGCTACCTTAGCCTCTGGTTTTGGTTTCAACTTCAGCACCAGTTTTGGAAACACCTTTAGCATCCTTCTTAATGCAATATATATCCTCAAAGATAGCCAAAAGGGCCTTTATTTCCTCTTGGCAACTTCCAAGGTACATCCAAATAGGGACACTATCTTGCATAAAAGAATGTTGGCAGGGAGAGAGTTTTGTAGACCATAGCCAATCGAAAAGGGTTGTGGACAAATGTGACATGAGAGTCATAAAAGTGTATTAAAAGACTCTTCCACAATACCTGAGCCAACAAGAGTAAAGAGTCCATCATGGGAATGAGGCATGGTCCTGTGGCTATCTGTGATGTACTTACCGTATGATGGTAGATATTTATTGCAAAAAAGCCTCGACATCAAATTTTGTAAGCATCCTCATACAGTTGTCAAACAAAGACTCTAGTCATTGCACCGATTAGCGAGAGTTGGACATGTGGGAATAGGCATTGGACGCCTTGTAGGAAACAAAGCCTTTCATTTCTACAAGCATAGGTCAGCTAGATAAGTTATAGCCTGATTTCAAATGATAGGTGGCAGTGGATCACGCCATAGCCAATCAAGTAGAAGTACTTTGGTAGAGTGAGACAAGGACGATTCAGTGCCAAGGAACTTCTGGGCATATAGGTACAGATGGCCCTATGGTAATAGCCAATGGAAGGGGACGGAGGAACATCTTGCAAACTAATCCCCATGGCTTAGTTTCAAGTAGAATGTTGTAGCTACTTTGGAAGCCAAAGAAGAAGAGCTCTAAAGAGTCATGGAGCTTAGTTTGCAAAATGCACTTCCACTCCCTTCCATTGGCTATTACCACAGTAACCTTGTCCACCTACACCTATATACTTAGAAAGTTCCTTCTAGTGGCACTGAATTATCCTCAAATCACTCTATCAAAGGACTTCTACTTGACCGACCAGACCATAACTTATCCTTCCTCTCTTTACATGGGGGAGAGTTTTCAATGGTTTTGGTTTCCTAATAAGGTTGCCCCTCTTCTACCATCAATCGACCTACGCCCATAGAAACAAAAAGTTTTGTTTCTTGCAAGGCGTCCAATGCTAGCTCCCATACATCCAACTCTTGTCAATCCTTCTAGTGACTAGAGTCTTTATATTGATGACAACTACACAAGAACGCCTACAAAAGTTGATGTCAAGACTTTCTTGTAGCAAAGTATCTACCATGATAGGGTAGGTACATCACAGACAATCATAGGACCATGCCCACATTTTTGTGATGAACTCTTTACTCCTATTGGTTGGCTCAAGTATCGTGAAAGAGTGTCACCTAATATACTTTGATGACTCTCATGTCACCTTTGTCCACAAACCCTCCTCATTGGTTGTCATCTATTTGACTTTCTCCCAACTAACATTCCTCTACACAAGACAATGTCCCTCTCTGGCTGTACCTGGGAAGGTCCAGGAGGAAATAAAGGCCCTTGTGACTATTTTTGAGGAGATATGTTGCCCTAAGAAAGATGTTGAAGACATTGTCAAAGCTCGTGTTGAAGCTAAAGCCAAAACGCACACTAAGGCTAAGGCCCAAATATGAACTAAGGTAATTGCTAATGAACCTACTAAGGTTTCTCTACGGGTAAAGACTCCCCTTTCCAAAGTTGTTGTTATCACTTGTATTGGCATCTAGAGTTTGCTCATCATGTTCCCAATCCTTCAAAGTCTCACAAGTATGAAGGGTCTAATACTATCAAGGTTCCACCTCTTGCTACTACTGCCCACGCCACTTCAACTTGGATGCTATTCAAATATTAATCCAACTGAGCGAATAATGCCAGCATTTTAATAGATGTTAGTGAAAATTTGAAGAATTCTATTGTTGGTCTTCTAGAAGCCTCCTTGACTCGATTAGCATTGCCTCCACCACCTCCACTCATAGTTACTCAACTAAGCCTCTATGTCTCCATCCACAAGCTACAACTCCCGCTAAGTCTATAAACCCACCTTTGCCTTTCGCACCACTTCAGCAATGATGGTCATCTACCCTTCTTGATGCCAGACAAATAGGGGGAGAATTATTCTTCAGTTTTATGCTTAGTTTATAGCTTTTATGTTTATAAAAATTTTGTTTAAATTTTTACCTTTGAACATTGAATGACTCAAGGCGAGTCTTTCTATAATTAACACTCTACATCTTGGTTGTGCTTTGCATGTTCCATAATAATTAGCCTGATGATATTCTATTTATCTGTTAAAAACAAATGAAAATTTGTGAACATCAAAACTTTGGTACATAACTGTCTTAAAGTTTAAAGTAGATCATTAGATGATCTAGTATTAACATTCTTCTTAGTTCTCACCTACCTCCCCTTATTTATCTAATTGATCCCCTCTAACTAACTACTCTACTGGCCAATAACTGATTTTCCTTCCCTTTCTTCTAAATCTTAATAGATATACTATACCTACTGTAAAACCAGTGCAATAATTAGAAAACATGGTAAAGGTCTTTAATGCATGATAGCAACCAGAACCACGCATGATATGGTAACAATGATGTCCAACACTAGTAGTTCCAAATTTATATGTACATAATTTTTTCAGACATTAACCAGACCAACAGTTCAAAATATCAAACTTTTAGACAGAAAATTATAATAGAAGTTCTGAATATTACCCAAAAACAAGTATGTGTCATTTTATACATCAAGTTAGAATATTAAGAGCTAAATAGCTATTCATTCAGTAGAATATGCTTATATGGAATGTAATTGCACTTATTATAGTTTTATAAGAAAAAATAAAATAAAGAGTTGAAATCTTAATTAGGATCAATAGCTTCAATGATATATAACAAGTTAAAATCAAATTACAAGCACAACAATACTTCAAAACACATGTGGAAAGAAGTGTAAGACAAACCTTCACAGAAGAACCTTTAATGTCAGATGCATGCTTCGTATATGATGATTTAGAGATCCCTTCAACGAAACTTGCACCTCTAGTACTTGTTGAGACCTTAACTGACACAGTGCTTGCATCAGTCATGGCAACATCCTGATCAGAAGCACTAGATGGGCCATTTTCCTTTGCAGAAGTTCGTTCAGAAATATATTCCAAAGCAGCCACTATATTCTGCAGAAGCCAATCATGAACTTGTGCAGCAGGAACAGGAACAGCAGGCATGTCAGGGTCTGAGTTTGCAAAAAAGGGAGAACATTGACTAAAAGAATTTCCTTCCAATCCCTTATCACCAAACTGAATTAGAAACCCAAGATGCTCGAATCTATCCATGGTTAAAACCTACCAAATAAGCAAAACAAGGACTAAGAACTAAAGACAAACATATGTAAGTTGTAGAATTAAAAATCAATGAAGACAAAATTTAATCAATGAAAACATAAATCCTTCACAAAATTCCTCATACAAAAGTTGAGCGGACTAAAAAAGGGGTGACACAATGTGTAAGGCTCCAAACTAGTGGAGTCTGGAAGGTATAGGCAACACTGTTTCCGAATCAAAGAAAACATATCCAGGATTTGAGGCTGTAACCTTTACCATTGTACTAAGTCTCGCAGTGTTAAAGTTGAATTCAGTAAATTTAAAAAGGGAAGTTCTCAGCTGCCTCAATATACTATGCCCCAAATGAAAAGGTCTTAGTTTGATTAACTATGTGATACACTAGTATGTGAAGCCTCTGAGTAGAAGAAAGAATATCTTCTCAAATTAATACCATACAAGGAGAAAGAAATGGCAAGTAAGCCACTTGCCTGTTTTTATCCTCCAAGTCCAAAAAAAACGGCTGCTTGCCCGTAAAATAAAAATGGTTCAGTCATGTTACTCTCTCTAGGCATGCATATAAATCAACAGATGGATTTCACTTAGCACAAATTGTCAGCTGGTACATCCATAACTCATTGGATCAAAGATCACTTGGCAGATCACAACCCCAATAGACAAATAGATCACTAATAAATTGTGTATGAATCATAAAAATAACTATGAATTGTACACAAGAATTTTGACCAAATATAGTAGCAATTGCATGATATCCTTACTCTTAAATGTAAACCACCATGACCCTAATTAAATCAAATTAGAATTAGAATGAACATACAATAGTATCATGTTTTCTGCTCTCCACACTGAAAAGAAAGTGAAACGTCATCAATTCAGAGTACAAACTTGCAATCATACTGGAAGGGGATACAAAAGGTATCTGTCTGCACCAAAATTCTTAACAACTGATCTCTTAACTGTACGCACAAAGTATTGATTTGGATAAAATTCATGGAAAATGAGTAAAGAATAGACCAACATGATTAAGCAAAAACAAACAACATCATTTTGCTGGAGCTAAAGCTTTGGGAGCAACAGCAGTAAGCAAAAAGAAACATACAAGCTATGATGCAAAATAACTTTCCATGAGACTCCACTCGGTCACTTCAGGTTAGTATGCAACCTCACCAAAAAATCATATCATATGAATTACATGAATGGATTCCATATGCCAAGTCTGGTATTGGGAATTTAAGAAACAACGAACTGCAGCTAAATCAGCAACAACGCATTGGTAGCATAAAGTAAATTAACAAACCAGAGATTCTTCGCCTTCTCCCTCTACTGGCTCTGCTAGGAGAGACACTATGTTAGCCAAGTGTTTTTGCAGGTACGACAACTGATGTGCCTCTTCATCAGCCTGCGAGGGCATCAATCGCCGACTGTTGCTGCGTACTAGCTGCAAAACATTCACCACCAGAATCAACATTTTCTAGTTATGAGAATTAAAAGAACAAAAGAATCACTCAAAACGATATAGTCAGCAGCTCAATGAAGAAGTCAAATAAAAATAGAATCATAACGAAAAAAAAAAATACAAAATACCAACAATAAATCCAAAGTTTCGAATGTGCAAGTAACTACGAGAAATCAATGCAATATTACAGGAATTAAGCAATGCATTGGTCCAGAAGAGCACCTCCATGCCTAACAGTGCTAAATAACACATCAAATTGCATCACAGAGAATCGAAAACGATGAATTCACCTGAAGCGGCGAGAGAGCAGACAAGTAGCCATCGAAGGCGGAAGTGGAAGGCCAGACATCGGCGACGGCGGCGGAGTCCTTGTGCGTCCGGGGGAGGAGTCTCTTGTAGGATTGAATGTAGAGAAAGAGTAGCAGATCATGGACGTCGACGCCGACGGAATCGATTTCGCCGAGCTTGGCGGCGGCGAGAGGTTCGGAATCGGAGTGAAGAACCGACGCGAGGGTATCGAGGACGAGCCTGGCGTGCTCAATGGAGATCTGAAGTGAGTCGGAGATGGCCGCCGAGTCGACTCGCTGGTTGGAGGATAACTGTAGAAGCTTCTGCTTTAACGGAATTAGGGTTTGGGCGGGGTCGGAAAAGATGAGTCGTGGGATTGGTAAGAGACCGTGCTCGAAGGGCTCGCGTCTTGGGTGAATCACGGTGCTCGGGTCCCTGGCCAATGAAGATGAGGTGGATGGCTCGGTTGGTTCCGTCATGGCAAGGCAGAGAGAAAAATCATGGGAAAATGGGACAGTGAGAGAGAGAGAAAGAGTTGCAGATCTTTGATTCGGGAACAAGTAGAGAGAGAAGAGAGAGAAACAGAGAGAAAGAGAGAGATGCGGGAGTGTTCTGGTGGGGTTTACCCCATGGTCGTGTGGTTACGTGGCGCATTATGATTGGTTTCCTCTGAACAGTGGCAATTGCTTAACTTTTGAGATCAGATTTAAATGCATTTGCACTGGAAGGTTAGTAATACTCCTATGTCTCTTGTAATTCTGTTGTGGCACGGAATTTTTCATTGTTGCATTTTTCACGTTTTGTGTAATGCTTTTTTATCTCTGGTACTTTCTCACCCACACACAAACTAAATTTACTTTGATTTGACCTTCTTTTACTGCTTGGAGTGGATAATTGATTAGGTAAATATTAAATACATGAATTTTCAAATGCTAATTTTAGGAATAAAGACACTGATGAAAGAAAATACATTTAGCAGATTCTGATATTAGGTAAGGAAGGTTCAATTATGGTTGTAATGGTAGAAAGGTATAGCTTTGTAGGTTGAATTGAGACTGAGGAAGATTATTATGTGGTTTAGGTGAGGCCTTCATTGTTAGTTTTGGTAGATGAGTGTTGAGATATGATTTAGTTCTTGAGCTCTTTAGGATCAGGTTAATCACCTTTATCATTAATTAACTGATAAATTAGATTCATAAAAAGGTACATGTTTGAAAATAAAATTCTCTTTTGTATCAAAGTTTTAAATCATGTAATATTTTGTGTTATTTTAAAAATTCAAGAAAACTCTATTTCTAGATCATGTTCAAATTTATGATACTATGTAATATGTTTAGATGTATAAATTAAATAAAAAATACAATAAATTCTTGAATTTTTGGGATTTGATTATATAAAAATTTATAAGGAAATTATTAGTCATGGAACACCATTAATTAAGTAACTAATATGTTTAATGCCATGAGATAAAAAATAATTAGGAATGAGATGGAAAGGTGAGGTTCTTCTTATTATATTTAATATCTAAGTGTTTTCTTTAACTTTTTTTTTTCTCTCCACACAACTTATTAAAGTAGGGATGTTCTTTGATATTAAAAAAAAAAAACAAAAGTTTAAGTCCATTATTAGAATAAATATTTTATATATATATATATATATATATATATATAATTTTATACATAATTTTGGATTTAATTTTAATAAGTTTAATGTCTGAGAATGATTATAAAGTATTTGTTATTATATTATAAAACATTAAAAAGAATTCCAAATATCCATATAAATAAGTTCAAAATTTTTAATTATTCTAATAATATTTTATGAATAAGAAAACTTTTTTTTATTTAATTCTATAATAAATATTACATAATTTATTAACAATAAAGGGAAACAGTTGGTATAGAAAATTTAAATTGTTTTCAAATAAATAACCTCCATATGTTATTGAGATAAGATGTCATTAGTAGTGCTAAGATGGTAGAGATCTTCTTACATGTTACTCAAATTAATGTTCATATTCTGAATTTTACAAAAATCATTAAAAAAAATGAGAGTATAGAGTAAGTTGGAAATTAAATAAGAAATGAAAAAAAAAATTAAAATTAAAATATGATATATAAAAGATATTATGAATAATAAAATTTGGAGAAAAGTAAATGGTGAAAAAAAAAATGTAACAAATTCTGGTTTGGCAAATTGATGTGAATGAGTTTGATTTTGAAATGAGTTTGAAAATGACTTAGAGATGAAGTAATATAATTTATGGTCCATGAATCAAATACCTAGGAGATAAAATTATAAAAAATTGGGAAGAAAGTGAAAGAACTAGTGCTTATATATAAAGTTTATTGTTATCAAAATTTGGACTCAAAAGAGTAGTTGAGTCTATTCATGAAACTCGAGACCCTGTTGATTATTTGAAGTTTTAATAGGAAAAAATTACAGATAATGTAAAAGAGAGTAAAAATTGTGTTTGTGTATATTAAACAATTATTGAACAAAATCATGTAGCCGCATGAGAAACTCAACTTTGTATCACATGGATTCCGTGACATTATGCTAGTCTGCTATCAGAGTCCTTTCCAGTTTTTGGTTTAGGCATGGTTTATTCTCTTTCTTTTGCTCTCAAAACTTTCATTTTTCACCGTGTCATTTTAAACAATCTCGAGCCTTCCTCTCAGGTATTGGTAGTGTCTGTCTTTTCTTTTATATTCTGTAGCTGTAATTGTAGATGTAGAGAGTAGGATTCTTCATGCTTCTCAGCATTATTTGGCGCACAAATAAAAATGTATGATTCAAGTTGTGTGGATTGAATAATGTATGCATCAACATGTGGGCTTTGTGAAAAATGTGCGATTGAAAATTCTGAAATCTTCTGTTTTCTCTCGCAAGTGGAGCCACAGCCCTCCCAATTTCAATTCTATACCTTGTCATAATCAAAGTTCAAAACTTTAGTGAGTATTTTGAGTTCTAGCTTGTGAGCTGCATTGCAATGCGTACACAAGGCATGTATTTTGTGACAATGAATAGTCTTCACTGTCCTATTTTCGTTTGCCATTGAATTTGGTGTGTTTGGTTTGGAAGATAATAATGATGACTTGGACTTAATTTGTTCAGACTCTTTGAAATTGTGTTCAAATGGGGAAACACAGTTACAAGTATGAGGAGGCTCTCAGCAAACAGAGAATGATTATTGAGAGCCTTCAGAGTGAAATTGAGTACAAGAATCACAAGTTAACGGAGATGAAGCATAAACATAGTGAGACACTTGCATGTGTGCGAAGACTCATTATTGGGCTTGTAGAGAATATAAATTCCAAAGAGAGAAGTCTTCTTGAAATGGAATGCAAGTTGATGAATGAGAGAGACGAGTTACAGGAAAGACTTAATAAAGGTATTTCATAATCTGAGATTGAAGGAATCACAAAACATGGAAATATGATGTTAGAAAAGGAAAGTTTTATCTGTATCTATATGGTATTCCATACTTTGATTTTGGTCTGAAACCGCATATTTTATGAAGTAATTTGTTTCTGTAAAAGCAATTTTGTTCACAAGACTTGGAACTACTTTTATGTGACATTTTTATGTCTCCTGCAATATTCCATGAGGTTCTTGCACAATTTCATCCAAATTTGCGTTTATATTTCGTATGCTTTCTTCTTTTCTACTCTATGTTTTATATTTTCTAGATTTACAACAGAAGAAGGACATGAACGCAAATATGAATCATGACATTGAATGTATAAAGAAAGAGGATGGAAAGATTAGCAGGGAACTGGAGGAGAGTAAGGCCATAAATAATCTACAGCCAAAATAACACCGAGTCTACTTCTTCACTCGCCGACATTACAGTTGACAAAATAACACCTGATTCCAGAGCGCTGGTTCCTGTTCCGCCTAGCATAGAAGCATTAGCTGTGGTTCCTGTGAGCCAGAAAACCAAGCGCTCTGAGTTTGTACAGCGTCGAACCAAAACTGGCTTGCTGATGATGTTTATGCCATGCAGGTGGCGTGATGTTAAATTGCGAGCTTTTGAGAATGCAGACCATAGGACTTATGTAGACTTAAAGGTATGCTATTTTTTCGTTCCCTGTCTAGGAACCAAGTACTCTTTAACATGTGGGGTCACTTTACACGGTTCTACTACTAGAAAGATAATACATAACATGTTTTTTTGCCTTGTGATTATTTTTATTGGTCATGGTTCCTGTTTGTTAGACACTTTCAGTTGGTACCTAAGATGATAGGAGTAGTTTTTTAGTCCACGTCTGATTTATGGATGTCATTCTAATGGTTTTTGTATGGGTGATTACTTTGATATTGTGCCCAGCATTATGCTAATTTTCTGTAGTTGATGAAATCCCTCTTTTATTTGCTATATAGAATGAATTTACTTTCCATGTACTGCCTGTGCAAAAGTGTCTATACATTGCGATACAATCATAAACAATAATATTTCAAGTAGTTATTGTAAAAGACAAGCAACTTACTAATTTTTATCATTTTGAGAGTGGATGACAGTACAATTACACTCTCAATACATAAATCATGCACTCTTACAAATATAAATATTAGCACAATTGTACTGATTGAATCCATTTCCATTTTTTGGTTATAAAGAAAGAGGTTATAATGTTACTACAATTGCTTAATTTCCACTTGATGTGCACAGGATAAATGGAAAACATTGGTGCACACTGCAACAATCTCCCCTCAACAAAGGAGAGGAGAGCCAGTACCTCAGGAGCTCTTGGACAGAGTTCTGGCTGCTCATGCTTTCTGGTCTCAGCACCAAGCCAAGCAGCATGGCAAGCAAGCATCAAGCTGGATCTGGAACCTTGAAGATCACAGAAGGCCCAGCTGAAAGACAGTGTGTTTGTTGAAGGTGTCCAGTCCAATCACTTGTGATGATGGTGTAGAAAAGAGTGGTGGTGTTGACAGGAAAAGAGGAAGACAAACTTGTACATTTTGATTAAATTTCATGTAATATTCTTACACCAAATTCTTTGCCGTCCATTAATTGCATGCAGGTTGGCATTTGTAAATGATTTGATGCAATAAGATTGTTCTAACAGGAATTGTACTGTTCTTTGATTTTTATTTTATTCTTTTACATTTATGAATGTATGTAGAAGTGTAAAAAGAACATAGAACATGACAGCCCAAAGAAAAGGTGAAAATGTTCTTGTTATTATCTTTCATTTCATTTATGGAAATTAATGTTCCCACTTGTTTGATTATCACTTTCTATTTACTGAATTGGTACATATTACTACTGTATTAGTTTAGTTTTGCTTTTCATGGCGAAAATATACTATTATCAACACTGATGAAATTTTTCAAACTAACCAATAATGAAATTTCAATTAATGATGGAGTCATATAATTATTCACTTATTTGTTTTTGTTGAGAGAAAAATTGAACCATATATGATCGTGAATTTTTTACACATTTAACATTATTTAAATAAATATTTTCAGAATTGAACCCTGTGCTAATTTAATTTTCCAAATAGATCTGTTTCCTGTAAATAGTTTCCTGGAGATCGAATTCTGAATGTAATATATTTTGGAAATATTTATTTAAATAATATTAAATACTTAAAAAAATCTATTTTATAAGCATATATTAAAAAAAACTTTACAATGTAAACAATGGAATTAAGATGGAGACTTTACAATTTACAAGTTCCTGTGTAAGTGTTTGATATATGTGACAGACTTATAATTTGACTATATAATGAATTGTAACCATTATTACACCGTAAACGATTGAATTTAGATGCAGACTATACAATTTGAATGTTCCTATGTCCGTGTTTGATGATATATGACACTATTATTTTTCATATATAGATAGTTAATTACAAAATATTGTGACAGCTTTCTTTCTTCCTCTGGTTACAAATTGATCATCGAATTTGAGTGCGCCCCAGTGACCATAGGCCTACAGGGCCTGAAAAGAAAGCCCTATCATGAAACTTAGGAGAGGCCACACAAAAAAAAAGCATAATTAAAATTGGTCACATGCTTACAGGTGCTTTCATTGCTGGGAAAATATTCCAGAACCAGAGAGTCTCATCTCCTGCTCCAGTCACTATTGTTTGTGCTGGGCCTCCAGTCACTATTGTCTGTGTTGGGCTGAGATATTATTTTGAGGAAAATTTGTGATTGGACAAAAATTATGTAATTTAATTATGTACGTAGTATTATCATTATGTACATAACATTTTCCTCAAAATTATATCTTAGCCCAACACAGACAATAGTGACTGGAGCAGGGGATGAGACTCTCCGGTTCTGAAATATTTTCCCAACAATGAAAGCACCTGTAAGCATGTGACCAATTTCAATTATGCTTCTTTTTTTTCTTTTTTGTGGCCTCTCCTAAGTTTCATGATAGGGCTTTCTTTTCAGGCCCCTATGTCACTGGGGCGTACTCAAATTCTATTATCAATTTGTAACAAGAGGAAGAAAGAAAGTTGTCACAATATTTTGTAATTAACTATTTGTATATGAAAAATAATATTTCAGCCCAACAGTCTGCATCAAGACATACACAATTACACATAGACAAAAAGTTTTCTGGTTTTAGTTTCTTTACCAGTAAAGTACCTTTTCCAAAGATGGATATTTCCACACCATAATCTGATTTTGGGAGTATCCATGAGTACTTACTAACTCATTCACATTTTTACTCCAAACAAGGTTGCAGACCTCCAGATCATGCATTAAATTAGTCGAGATGTTCTCTTGTTTGAATATGGACCAAAAGTCTCAGTAGACAAAAATGGTAAAGAAATAAACCTCGCTCCCAGTGTCAACACTGTTCAATTGATGGCCATTTGTAGTGTTCCAAAATCGAATGCACCTATCAGCAGTTCCACCTCGAGACACAAGGAGACGGCTTGTGTGGTGACCAAGCAATGGCCTTAACAACAGCAGTGTGCTCTGTAAGTCTCAAAGCTGGTTGCTGAGAGTGCTGATTCCATATCAGGAGCTGCTCATATAATAAAACATAATATGTTAATCATAAAAAACACTAAACAAGAAAACAAGAAGTACAGTACAAAACTTTTTCTGGACTTGGTAAAGAAAAGGATGTCAATGAAAGAAAGTAAAGTATACCCGATTATCGTTACCACCAGAAGCAAGTTACCTGTCATCACAGGACCATTTCAATCCACATACCTGACAAATTGAGGGATAACAATTGTTATTAATTTATCAGAATCCAAGTCTTCAACATTACATGTTCAATGTATATTCCTCAAAATATTTTTACTTCTGAATTGTGGTCAACTGTTAATAAAGTCACTTGAAACCCTCATGTCATGCAGAAGTATATTCCTGCTCCCTGAAGCCAGAATGTGAGAGTTCCATGCCAACACACCAGTCCTTGTCTGATGCCCACCCATGGTTCTGACCTTCTTACACTGAGTTCCATCCCAAACCTGTATACCATAAGGCAAAGAGTATTATCTTATTCCTAATCATGAAATAAAACAATGCATGGATGGCTAAGCAAAAATCTCAAGTATGATAATAAAGTACCTGAACTTGGCCAAGATTTGTACCAATTGATATAAAAGAACCCGTCCGGGTCCACTGAACAGAACAGACACCATCATAAGGCCCCAAGTCACATAGCTTAGTCACCTGAAAGCCACATAAAGATATTTCACTCTAGATTCACCATGAGAGTTTTTGTTGTTTAATTTGAATTGTTTGTAGGTTTGGACTCACATTACTGTTTGAGGCGCTCCATAGATAAACACAAGTGCATAGTCCCACAGCAAGAACATTCTGTAAGGACCAATCCAATAGGTTCAAGAAAAAGTCATCTTGAAGAGATGGAGCACCCAGAACCTGCACAACCCTGTCCTATTTTAGTAATCAACATTCAATTTTGCAAGCCAAGAAGAAGCAACTGATGGCTTTAATCCATTTGGCAATTTAAGCACAAGTTATAGCATTTGGCCAGTTGTACTCATACATTACAATCTTCCTGCTTGGATCTGTATGAAACAAAGTTAATTCATTCTTTCCATGATCATTCCTGGTAAACATGCACCAGGAAATGATATTGATATATATCTTCAGCCTTTAATACATGAATTAAAGGAATTATGGACAAAATTCATGTACAAAATTCATGGACAAAATTCATGGACAAAATTCATGTACAAAATTCATTCATAGATGAGAATGGAATAGTGAAGAAAAAACAACTCAAAGCGAAACAAGTTTGGTCACTACCTCACGGAGAAAAGATTATATTACAATGGAATGATCAAGTCCAACCAATTGGTGATGGCAGAACATTGTTGAATAGATTTTTAGGGTACCTTGCAAGGGACTTTGAACTCTTCCCAATTTTGTTATGAAAATTGGAGGAAAGTTCCTCGAAACTACAAGGAGGATGCACTTAAGAATCTTATTCATGTAAGAGTTGTATATTTTTTATTTGTACCATATATATTAATTGTATACTAATTCTTATTTTAATGTAAAGGCTAAATTTGTGATTGAGTCGAGTGCTCAAGAGAGCTATATCTTGAAAAGGATTAGTGAATCATGGAAAACAGAAAAAATGAAGTAATGGGCTCAAAGAGATGATGAGACGCATTCTCGTGAGGAACTATTCAACATGGTCCCAGACGGAATAGATAAAGACCATTGGGCAATGTTTGTTGATTATCGATTAAGTGAAAAGATTAATGTAAATCCTATTCATGTAAGAGTTGTATATTTTTTATTTGTACCATATATATTAATTGTATACTAATTCTTATTTTAATGTAAAGGCTAAATTTGTGATTGAGTCGAGTGCTCAAGAGAGCTATATCTTGAAAAGGAGTAGTGAACCATGGAAAACAGAAAAAATGAAGTAATGGGCTCAAAGAGATGATGAGA